>SSNS01000502.1:106757-151883 GCA_006937985.1 Aphyosemion australe | reverse complement strand
ATTGGCCACTATTTTCTCAAGGACTTTAGATAAAAATGGGAGATTAGATATTGGTCTATAATTCATGAGGTCATCTGGATCCAGAGAAGGTTTCTTAAGTAGAGGTTTAATTACAGCAACCTTAAACTCCTGCGGTACGTATCCATTTACTAAGGATAGGTTAATTATATCTAAAATGGGGGCAGTAACCAAAGGAAATGCTTCTTTAAATAATTTGGTTGGGATTGGGTCTAAAATACAAGTTGAAGGTTTAGATGAAGCTAATATTTTTGATAACTCTGAAAGCTCAACTGCATCAAAACAGTTCAAACACAGATGAGGTTCTACAGTTACCTCTGATGCTGCCTCACTTACTGAGGAAGAATAAGTCGTGTTGGGGAGGATGCTGATGATTTTGTTTCTAATAGAATCTATTTTATAAGTGAAGAATCCCATAAAGTCGTTGCTGCTGAAGGCTAAGGGAATAGCTGGCTCAGAGCTATGATTCTGTGTAAGTTTGGCAACTGTACTGAAAAGAAATTTAGGATTATTCTTATTCTTCTCAATTACTGACGAATAATATGCAGTTCTAGCTTGTTGAAGCTTATTTTTATAAAGCACTAGACTATTTTTCCAGGATAAGTAGAACTCTTCCCGGGGTGTAGAGCGCCATGTTCTCTCCAATTTTCTAGAGTTCTGTTTTAAAGTACGCAGTTCAGAATTAAACCAGGGAGCCAACTTCCTGTGCTTAATTACCTTCTTTTTTAAAGGGGCAACATTGTCTAATGCCACACGTAAAGAGGAAGTAACACTATGAACTAGACCGTCAATTTGTGAAGGGCTAGAAATGAAATAGTTGCCCTCTGCTAAGTTACACTGAGATTCTGAAGACAGTAAAGATGGAACAGTAGCTTTAAAGTTTGCTACAGCGTTATCAGATAAAGATCGACTATAGTGGAATTTACTTTCATGTCTGGAGAGCTCGGTTATAATAAACTCAAAAGTTATCATAAAATGGTCCGACAAGACAGGATTGTGTGGAAATCCTGTTATCTCCTCACACTCTATACCATATGTCAGCACAAGGTCTAATGTATGATGGCAGGAGTGGGTGGAGCTATGGATTCTTTGAGTAAAACCAATTGATTCTAAGATATTACTAAAGGCTACGTTGAGAGGATCACTTTCAATGTCAACATGAATGTTAAAATCCCCCGCCACAATGACCTTATCAGTATTTAACACCAAATCAGACAAGAAATCTGAGATCTGATCCAAAAATTGAGAGTAGGGGCCTGGTGGACGATACAAGACTACAAACAAAAGTGGTTTTAGAGCTTTGCAATCTGGATTAGGCAAACTAAGAATTAGATGTTCAAAAGAACCGTAGCTATTAATTGGTAGGGGACTGATTAATAAATCTGAATGGAAGATGGTTGCTACTCCTCCTCCTCGCCCTGTACTACGAGCAATATGATGATTTAAATAATTAGAAGGAGTCGACTCATTTAAACTAACATAGTCCTCTTGCTGCAGCCAGGATTCTGAGACAAAACAGAGAAATCTGATTATCACAAATCAAATCATTAACTAATAAAGTCTTTGAAAAGATAGATCTAATGTTCAATAAACCACATTTAATTGTTCTAGTTTTCTGTTCAGTAGAGTTTGTTTTTATTTTTATGAGATTTAAGCCTGATCTTTAATCTGTTTGATTCTGGCCATGGGCAGGACACTGTCTGGATGGGGTAGTGGGTGGGTAACAGTACAGAAGCTGCAGAGGGGAGGGTTAAACTACGACTCTGCTTCCTGGTCTGGACCCTGGGTTGTCAGGGAGGACTAATAAAATTGGCCATATTCCTAGAAAGAAGAGCTGCACCATCCAAAGTGGATGGATGCCGTCTCTTCAGATCAGACCAGGTTTTCCCCCAAAAAGTTTTCCAATTATCAATGTAGCCCACGTTGTTTTTAGGACACCACCTAGACAACCAGCGGTTGAAGGACAGCATGCGGCTAAACATGTCGTCACTGGTCCGATCAGGCAGGGGGCCAGAGAAAATTACGGAGTCCGACATTGTTTTGGCAAACTTACACACCGAAGCAACATTGATTTTAGTGACCTCCGATTGGCGTAACCGGGTGTCATTACCGCCAGCGTGAATAACAATCTTACTGTATTTACGCTTATCCTTAGCCAGCAGTTTTAGGTAGGATTTAATGTCGCCCGCTCTGACCCCTGGCAAACATTTGACTATGGTAGCTGGAGTCTCTAATGCCACGTTTCTGACTATGGAGCTACCTATAACCAGAGTCGGCTTCTCAGTGGGTGCGTCACCGAGTGGGGAAAATCTGTTGGAAACGTGGACGGGTTGGTGGTGTCCCACGGGCTGGGTTCTATGCTTCTTACGTACAGTCACCCAGCCGGCCTGAGGTCCCGGCTGCTCATGTTCTACTGGAGGACCGCTACGGGGTGGTTCTGATCTAGATAGCCCCGCGCTAGCTAAGTAGCTACGGCTATCTACAGGTTTTTCAACAGCGCGGAGCTGGGCCTCCAATTCCGACACCCTCGCCTCCAAAGCTACAAAAATGCTACATTTATTACACGTACCATTATCACTAAAGGAGGCAGAGGAGTAACTAAACATCTGACACACAGAGCAAGAGATAGGAGACGGAGAGGTAGAGAAAGAAGTAGCCATAGCCGCGCAGAGGCTAAGCTAACTAGGCAAACAAACTTTCAACACCAAATAAAACTGCGCGCGAACTCAAAGGGTTCCCTAAACGCTAGGTGCAACAGAAAATGTGTGTTTTCGCGTGCTTATGTACTACAAGAACACAAAAATGTCTCAGTACAGAGAAATCAAACCAATTTTAGCAAGCCACAAACACCGAACAGCTACACTGAGTGCAACACTGAAACAGGAAGTGACGCAAATGCCTTACCGCAGGTTCAGCAGCAAATGTCCCAAAGCTAGGGTGGCCATTTCCACAACACCAAAAAGGAGGACATTTTTCAACATTGAATAAAGACTAAAACTAAAACATATTGTAGCGTGGAGTGCAGGAAGCAGTCTCGACCAATGAGAAGTAGAGTCAACTCAGCAGTCAACACATTTATTTCTGCTGCCGAGCAGCCCTCTCTTCACCTCCAAATACACATTAACACAAACAGAACACTGAACTAAAGTAAAGCACGCTAACATAACCTGCCTGCGACGTGAACGTGGCCAATTTGATTACATAATTTCGCGCGACGGCACTTCTGACCAATGGAATTTCTAATAGTTACTTGACGCTGATTTTATAATCTGTCACAAAATCGTCTTATGCAGTGTTTGCGAAAACTTTTAAGCCATGCCTGCCAAACTGGCAGACGTGAGAGCATCTCACGCAGGACATTTTTGAACCACGTAGGACAATGTCCTCGCGGGCTTCAGATTTGTATCTCTTTAACAGTGGGTAATGTAGTGACCTCTGACCTTTACATATTATACATATTTTTATTGTGACAATAATCTGTTGACATCATTTGAAAAAAGAACCATCAATGTGATTTTCTGAAAAATTCAGAAAATGAGTATTAGACAGTCCCTCTGCTTAGAAAATAAACCAACAGAGTTTATCAGGAAATTATTAGAGATCATATAATTATTATAAATTATTATGAAACACCAGAAACAACATATTATATATGAAAGTATTTCTAAATATTGTAATGATCCATAAGGGCTTTTTGTGACTGATGCTGTAGCCTGATGTTACTGTTCCTTTAAGAGACGCTGTGGCTGGTTGAGGTGAAACTGGAAGTTGGAGATGCGGGTTGATCTCAGCTACTCTAATAAACTGCTTTTAAGGACAAAATGTCATTCTGACGATTTAGTTCATCACAAATATCACAATATAAAGAAATTATCTTAAATTACCTCACGTCTGTCATACAGCTGCAGCGGAGCTGCTTAAAAACACGGTGCGCCGCACACCATGTGCAGCCAGATCAATTAAAACGCTCAGAAGAAGCGCTCCAGCAGCTGCTGCAGATATCTGAGATGATCTCTGATTCAGTGACACAGACATTTTTTTTCAATAATTCGCAGAGCAAATTATCAACAAACTGTCTGCAATTTGTGGTTTTCAGGAAGTTTATTTTATTTTGGCACGTTCAGAGAAGACGCACGGTGTCTGTCATAATGTCCGACGATTTAATGTTTTTCGTCGGACAATATTAAATCAAGTCGTTACTGTCCGACGTGTTTTTGCAAACACTGCCTTATGAAATGCATAATTGCATTTAGACTTTATTTTTTTTATAATTTATGTAATTTAGGTGCATTTGATTTTTAATCAGAGACCATTTAAAACGAAAAAAAAATTATGTCAGAAGGAGGACAAATAGGTGTCCGTCTCAAGGGTGCATCAGAAGGCGGGCACTCCTTCGAAAAACCGGACTGTCCGTCTTGAAGCCGGACGTATGGCCACCCTACCCAAACCTCATGAACTACGGACTCTAACCTAGCCGTGCTGCTAATGGCTAGGTAAGAAATAAATGATTTCACCAGGGTTATTGTGTTTGGTCGGGCATAAAGTTGTTATACAGTCCTGATAAAACTGTTTATTCAATGTGTGAAGGTGGAAAAGTTTGTTTTCATTGTTTTGCCTGACATTAGGAATGTAAACATGCCTCTTATGCCCCAGAGAGAGATTTAATGTTACGACAGTGACGTTACGCAGCAAGCCTCTAGAGGGCGACAGAGACCATTTAACTGCAAAGTTGCGGAATGCTGCTTTAAAACAGGAGTGATGTGTTCTGATTTCTTTATCCCTGTCAGAACACGAGCAGCAGCATTCTGAATCAGCTGCAATCTGTGAGCAGCATACTGAGGGAGGCCTTTTAGGCCATTGCAATAATCTAGCCTGCTAGTTATGAATGCATGGATTCATTTTTCAAGATCAGTTTTTGATACAAAATGTTTAATTTTAGAAATGTTACGTAAAAGATAAAAGCTATTTTAGTTGTATGATTAATGTGTCTTTTAAAATTCAGGTCACTGTCTAATATGACACCCAAGTTACGTGCTTCATTTTTACATTGAAGAGACAGAGAAGTGAGAAGGTCTACAACTTTCTGTCTCTGGGCATTTGGACCAAATACCAGGATTTCTGTTTTATCTTGATTTAATTGTAAGAAATTTTCTGACATCCAGGCATTCATATCCTTAATACATTGTGTAAGGGAGTCGAGGGGAGCTGTATTATCAGAGGACAATGAAATGTATAATTGTAAATCGTCTGCATAATTATGATAGTTTACATTGTGTCTCTGAACAATGTGCACAAGTGGAAGCATATACAGGTTAAATAATAGCGGACCAAGGATCGAACCTTGCGGTACACCACAAGTAACCACCATTTTTTTTAGAGTTAAACCCCCCCAACTGATAAAAATGACTGCCTGTCTCTAAGGTATGTTTGAAACCATCTAAGAACTGGACCAGAAAAGCCAACCCAGTGTTCTAACCTGTCTAACAGAATGTCATGGTCAACCGTATCAAATTATGATAAACGCTGGTGGAGAACTATCTGTTAGCTGTTAGTGGCTAAAGTGTTGCTGTCATTGTCTGTAGATGGGTACCAACAAGTGTGCCAGTCAAGCAGGCATGAATGCATATGGCACCAGGAGGCATTTATACGACCCCAAAGCTCACATCCAGCCCCCGATGGACAACACCACCATCAGTCTGCAGATGGGGACCAACAAGGGAGCCAGCCAGGTGATGATCGACTGCAGACTAGCTAGCATGTTTTGTAATTGCCCAGATTTCCCACCAGTTAAAAACAAAATAGTTTTGATTGAGTTACATTTGTCTCCTGCTTAATGACTAAATGAGTTTGGTGTTTGTGCCACAGGCTGGGATGACTGCTCCTGGGACCAGGCGAGCCATTTACGATCAGAAACTGGGCACAGACAAGTGTGACAACAGCACCATGTCCCTACAGATGGGCTACAGCCAGGGTGCCAATCAGAGTGGCCAGAACTTCGGCCTGGGAAGGCAGATCTATGATGCCAAGTACTGTCCCAAAGCCGACGAGCTCGCTGGTGACGAGAACGGAGCAGGCAGCGGCCGTGAATACATTCCTGATTACCAAGATGAGGGTTACCAAGGTTACCAAGAAGGGGAGCAGTTGTATCACGATGATGGGACGGATTACTAGAACGGAGGAGAAAGAAGGTGGAGTGTTTAAGAAAACCTCAAGGCAGGCAGGTGTTGTATTGTTATATCCATGGGATGTTGTGCCTTTTGTTTTGGGTCCATCCTTTTTTAGTATTCTATAAAATTGTCTTTGGCCCTGATCGTGTGAAACCATCGACACACATATCATGATGAACTGTATTTCTGTGATTCTTCTTTTGTATATGAATATTTAAAGTGACCAGAAAAGCCACCGGTGTGGATTTGCTTCAGCCGCATTACATTATTTCTTTGTGCCGAGGTTATTTTTTCTACCCATGAGTTGTTTCTGTAGACTCGTTTGTTGCATGAAACTTTTCAGAGTAAAGATTCAAAACAAGATGGAGTTTTTAAAAGCCTGTTACTTGCATTAGAGACAACCTTCCTTCTGTTTCTGTGGCTCTTATACAGCAGCTGTAATGTGTGAATGTTTGTGTCTGTCAGTATCAGCTCCATTCCCTTAGTATCGCTTAATGCTTTGTGTTGCAGATGAGGAAACGGTTATAGTTCGAACAAATCTTTTGTTCTCTGAATGTTTTGTCGTTTTATTCTAACTTTACTGGAGGATATGGTTTCTCTGTGAGATCCATCCGGTGGGAGACTGGTTTTTGCTTTTGTGGGACTGCAGACCAGAGGAGAAAATGCTGAAGTGAATTTTTCAACATTCCATCTCAGAGAACTGGATTTTCTTTACATTTATCCTGTTTAAGTCCATCTCTCTACAGCTAAATTTCATGATTTATTTATGCCTGTTTGTGATCTGACAGGGAACTCTTTTGTATTACGATTTTAAATAACGTTTGACATTAGACTGCCCTACCCCTGTAGGAAAAATAAGTGATAGTATAATAAATAAATATATGCATTATCTGTGTTTTCTGAACTGTTGTCATAAATTGGGAGTGCTGCAGGTGTCTGTGGCAGAACATTAAAGAGTTAGATTTAGTATTTGTACAACTGTTGTGGGGCTGGGGGGTGTAACTAGCTCCTAGTAGAGATCACACTGAGCCAGGATCCTCTGGAGGTTTCTTTCCTGTTAAAGGGAGTTTTCCTCTCCACTGTCGCTACATGCTTGTATGAGGATTGTTGAAAAGACAGGCTGTGTTCAAATCCAGGGGTTGCATGCTCATGAGTACCCGTCCTCATTGGTCTCTGGAGAACATGTTCTTCCGTGACCGGTTAGACCGGACGTTAACAGCTGTGAATGTGGACGGTCTAGCCTTAAATAATAGTACTGTCCTACTTCGGCGGATGTCCTCCTGTCACCTAGCAACTGCTACCGGCCTAAGAAGAAATTGCAGAAATGGAGCTCGCACATGTTTTAAACTTTTTCCTTGGTTATTTTATGATTTACCAATGTTATGAACTGTAATTAAGAACCAAGAATACAAAAACACATTACAGGCCTAATGAGAATGGGAAACGCCTAAAACACAACCACTTCAGGCTTTTTCTTTTTGTTCAGTCAGATTTTAATAAGCTGTCATTTAAAGTTGTACTGCTGCTCTCCTGCTGCGTCTCCTGTTTCTTCTGCCATTGTTGCTGGTACAGAAATCAATCCCACAGTGCATCACGGGATTTATGGAGGTGAGGAGACCACGGAGACTACACTGCACCCGTTCTCAAAATCGGGGAAAAGAACGGATTTCAAGACCGCATTCTGAGCATTCTTGGAATTTGGACAGTCTTCGACACGGCGCTATGACGTCACTGGTCTTAAAATCCGACCTCACGAGCACGCAACCCCTGGATTTGGACAGCCTCTAATACTGTCAGTGTCTTAATGCAATCTGCTGGGTTCCTTATAAAGGAAACTTTTACTGATTGGCTTAATGAACTGAACTGTATTGGAATGTTTACTTTGTGAAGAGCCTTGAGACGACTCTTGTGATTTGGCGCTATAGAAATAGATGTAACGTGTAGGTGCCGTTTAAGGAATCCTCAATAAAATATAAAGGTATTCAATAAGAGGTGATATTCCATATAAATATGAATTATCACTATTATTGAGCCTTTAATATTTGATTGATGATAAAAATGGGTACTTTGGGTATGCCAGGGAACCAACACTTTATAATAATTTGACAAGGAGGCAAAAATGTAGTTAATAAAAATCTATTTAATTTCTATATTCCTACTACTAATGATGATACAAGACATATTATGATAAATGATGGTTTAAAGCACTATAACAGACAATGAATGAGCACTGATGAAATATGAGCTTATATGTTGTTAAAAATTTAAGTGTCTTAGAAAATGTGATGTCTGTGTTTAGAAAATAAATCTGGCTGAATGTTTATGGTTTAACAAGTTATCAAATTAATAATAATAAACCATCCAACGCCAGCTTGCAGAATCTATGAACCCTTGTGGGAGTTCTCGGTAGGTCCAGCTGGTTGAAGTCGTCCTGACCGGCTTACGGGAGGAATTAGACTTCTGTGGCATTCAAAGGTTGTAGTCCACTTGTGAATCCGCACGGCTGGCCGATGAGATACAACCCAGGTGACTGCTGGCGGTCAGATGAAGGTTTGCATCTGATGGAGTTTGCAGTTTGTAAATAAAGATTGCTTGAAAAAGGAAGTTCATATGCAGCTAAAATTATTCTACTGGAAAATCTGGCTTGATCCCCAACGGATGATAATCTAGAGTAAACTGGAAGCTTTTGCAGGAACTCTCCTGTGAGCTATAGCTTTGGCAAGAACCTATTGTAGAGGAAGTGTTACCTCTTTTAATGTTAGTTGTTTATCAATTTTGGCAAATCCGAATCTGACAAGAGTAAATGGGCGTTTACCAAAAAGTCCTCAAACTTCACTTTTCCTTAGACACCTAGAAAAGACTTATTCCATAATGTGTTAAGTAGATATGTTAAACATTCATTTATTAATATAGTAATATTAATCTGTGAATATCCTGATAATAAACCATTATTAAACTCATCAAGTAGACTCATTTGGTGTATTTAAAATCTGAAAGAATGCATAAGACTAAACATTTATGTTGATTCATTCATTGCTGTAAAGCAGTCAAGACATTAAATGACTTTAGATAAAACATTCATTGTAGATAAAACAGAATATGACTGTAAATAACTTGTAAAGTTAGGAAATCATTTATGAGACCAAATATGAATCATTTTATTAAAAGTGAAAAGAAACTAAAACATGCCGGATAGCAGCACTCAAGGACCAGGATTGCCTATCCCTGAGCTTGCTTGTTGAACCTTGGTCCCAGGTGAGTGTTCCAGCAGGACAAAGACCCCAAACACTTCACAACTGGTTTCTGATTGGATAATAGAGGTTGGTGGTTTGAATTTGATCTCCTCATCACATGTTTAAGTGTGTTAATGAAAACAATGAATTCAAAGGTTGCATCTACTGATTAAAGTTGAAACATGAATATGGTATATGTAGTAAATATCATACAGTTTCAGATGGCTGTAATATGGAAGTAGACTATACCAAAATAAAAGCTGTTTGATTAGTTCCTCTAACTAAAGTCTCAGTTCCTTTGAAAGTAAAACTGAACCTTCTGATTTTGTTCATCTACAGATCGGTTATCTGTCTGAGCTCTGCCAGCACATTGCTGAATGATCCGCAGTGGAACAGACTGACTATCTGATCATCAAAGGGAGTCTGAGGTGTAGGGCTATCTTCACCCCACTTTTATTTCATAGGCTACTACCCTTTTATAGAAGTCTAAATCTACAAGTTAGCTAACCACTGAATTTAAAAAACAATGTTATTTGGTCTTAAATATTTAGGTTACCTTTACAGACATGATTTTATTTACAATTGGCACCCCATGCTTAAGTTAACTGATCACAGAGATGGGGTGAAAGTGGAGTCTAGCCTGGTGATGGCTCTTAATGCTGCAGCATTTTCAGCTTTTCAGCTGCTTGTTTTGTTATTTTGCAAGTTTCAAACCATTTACTACTTCCCATTAGAACTTCCATTACACTTTTAGAAGCAAACACTAAAAATGTTAATGCCCATGTAACAGGGCTGCCAACTTTTGAAGTTTTCCATGCGTGAGACTGGGGTGGGAGGTGGAGTGTGTGTGTGTGTGTGGGAGCTCGTCTCGCCTCCCTCCGCTGTCCGGGGGGGGGGTTCTCCGGTGAAGTTAGTTGGACGTTGGTTATTCGACAGACATTCACTCCTGGTTCACTACAGTCAGTAGAGGGTTTTCATACCGGGCGCTGCGCCACAGAGAGACGGCGGTCGGTTGTGTTCCTAAATTAGACCAACGAGACACATCAGTTTGAAACACATTTCATACAATCTGATCATTTTATATAAGTAATTTAATGAAAAATAATTAGTTTTTTCAATAGCTTCCAGATAAATTGATCAAAAAACTCAAACCCAATTTCCAATGGTGTTACTAAGCTAGACCAATGAGACAGCAGTTTCTAACATATTCTGCAATTTGATCTTTTTTAATTAAGATTTTTATAGAAAATTAAGTTATTTTCTTCAAAAGCTTCCAGGTAAATGAACAAATTACTCAAAATTAATTCACAGTTTTGTTACCAAGCTAGATTAATGAGACACCACAGTTTTTAACATGTTTAATTTAAAGAGATCATTTTTATTAATATTTTATGATAATTTCTGTATTTTGCTTCAAAAGCATCCAGGTTTTGTGATCAAATGACTCAAAATCAATTGTCAGTTGTTATTTAATTAGACCACAGCAGTTTTTAACAAATTTCATTGAGTCAGATTTTAAAAAAATATTTAAATAACATTACTCATCACTTCCAACAACCAGCGCATTTTACGTTCCAGTAACCTAATCTCAATGGTTATTCCCAAAGCTCGCACCTCCTTTGGCCGATCCTCATTCCAGTTTGCTCCCAATGACTGGAATGAACTGCAAAAATCACTAAACCTCACTACCTACGTTCCATTATCTTATCTGTTTTTCTTTGTTGTATGGTAAATGGCCTGTATTTGTATAGCGCCTTCTTAGGGTTCTACAACCCCCCAAGGCGCCTTACAACACAATCAGTCATCCACCCATTCACACGCTGGTGGGGATGAGCTACAGCTGCCCTGGGGCGCACTGACAGAGGCGAGGCTGCCGAGCACTGGCGCCACCAGTCCCTCCGACCACCACCAGCAGGCAAGGCGGGTTAAGTGTCTTGCCCAAGGACACACAGCAGCATCCTCTGGCCGGAGCCGGGATCGAACCTGCAACCTTCCGATTACTGGACAACCCGCTCTACCTCCTGAGCTACTGCTGCCCTGTTGTAAAGCTAACTATGTGTCTGTTGCTGCTGCCTCTTGGCCAGATTGTCATTGTAAATGAGAAGGAGTTCTCAATCGACTCATCTGGATAAATAAAGGTTAAATAAAATATAAAATAAAATAACAAATAACTAATTTGTCTTAAATAGCTTCCAAATAAATTTATAAATGGCCCCAAATCAATTCCATTCCTTCCACTCCAAAGGAATCCTATTGCTTGGTAGTTCCAAGCTGCCACCTCTAGGAATTGGTTTTGAGTATTTTTTTTTATCATTTTAGAAGCTTTAGAAAAAATGATATATTTTTAATGAAAATCCTAACAAAAAATATCAGATTGTATGAAGTATGTTAAAAACTGTTGTGTCTCATTGCATTGGTCTACCTTAGTAACACAATTGGTTTTTACTATTTTTTATCAATTTTCCTGGAAGCTTTTGAAGAAAATCTTATTTTTTATGAAAATCTTAATAAAAAAAGATCAGATTGTATTAAATGTGTCAAAAAACGTTATGTCTTGTTGGTCTAGTTTAGGAACAGAACTGAGAATTTTTAATAATTTAATCAATGAAGCTGGAAGCTTTTGACTTTTTGTATGCATTCTCAAATGACTAGAAATTGTTGACGGTCCCTAAGCGAACCACCGCTTTCATGAGCGAGTCCTCGGAACACAGCTGACCACCGTCTCTATCTGGCGCAGCGCACACACACACATCATAGCGCACGGCATAAACACTCATCGGTGACCCTAGTGAACTATGGAGTAATGTCTGTTGAATATCCACTGTCCAACTAACCTCACCGTGGTGCTTTTTCAGCGTGAGAAATTGGAAGTGTGGCGTGAGAGCGTGTGAAGGGGGTCAGATGCGTGTCGGCAGCCCTGAATGTAATGAATGAAGAGCATAAACAATCGTGTCATCTAACCTCGAGCTAATCCAAACACAAAGCTGAAGGTCAGAGTGTGAAAACACACTGAAACTTTGGCTATGCAGGTTAAACTGAAAATGTCACATAAGAATGGGGAAGTTGTTTCAAGTGAAACCAGCTCAGAAACGATTGCCTCAGTTTTCTGCCCATGTTCACCTTCTGTTGTTACAGCAGCGTGAAGAGTTTCTCCTGAATATTTTTGCTTGTGTTGTCTTACATTTTTCAAATGTAATTTTTATAAAGAAAATGTGAAAGTTTTCGACGCAATCTGCTTTTATTTTATTTTTGAGGGTCGCAACGCCACCTGCTGTTCACAAAGAGGACACACCCGGAAGACGCTTTTATGTCCCATCTCGCGATATCAGGCCTAACGAGACTTCTGGTCGTTCTTTTCCACCGGATCATCGGGCAAGATGGTAGGTGTCCTCCTCACGCTAAAGCTAGTCAAATGATAATCCTCATGCATCTGAGCTTTAATGTCATCAAGAGTATCAAATGAGTCTATGGTCCTATGGTTACACATATCCAGCAACGTTTTATTTGGAAAGGGTTTGTCACAGTGACCGGTAAAGCTACCATCATGGGGTTTGTTTTAGCTTTAGCTCCAACCGCCTGTTAATAAGCTAGGCGGAGGACTGTAGATGCGGCTGCATGTGAGAAGTCTCTGCGGTACAGTGACTGTAAAATCTAATGTGTTCCAAGTATCCTGAGCGTGTTCTCATTCGTGTAAACTAGCAGGGTGGTAGCAGAAATGCTAACACAAGCACAGCTACGTAGTGGTTGAATGAGTCTGTTTTCTACCAGGCGGATACCGAGATCAAGAAGAAGCGCACCTTCAGGAAGTTTACCTACAGAGGCGTGGACCTGGACCAGCTTCTGGACATGTCCTAGTAAGTAAGCAAGAACATTTCTGCTCATGTGAGCTGTTGATGATCAGTTCACTTCAGCTTAATTACTGGGAGCAAAAACATGACATATGACGTCACATAGATGTAAACCCTAAGTTGTTACATTTTGGCTGAACTGGAGAGAACATGCTTTCTGTGTGGTTAGCTGCTCTCTGTCTGGGTCTGAGCCACTAGAAACAAAAGCATGGGAGATGAGGACGGAAGAGGAAACGAATCCGACACACAGATAATACGTTTGTTACTGTTATTAGCACGACACAAGCTATTATTAAAACATAGTACTGTCAGATGTGTAACGTTTATGACTAGATGATGATCAGCTTTGTGTCAGAACCACCATCAGAAGATGCAATGGCTAAAATGGACATTGTCCTCCAGGATAAATAAGTGACATAACACACATAAGATCAGCATAAAAATGCTAAGGGGTTAATAAAAGTTCACCCCTGTGGGACCCTGTGTTTTTAGCGTGTGTTGATTGTACCGTTCCTCTCCAGTGAGCAGCTGATGCAGCTGTACTGTGCCCGCCAGAGGAGGAGGCTGAATCGTGGCCTGCGCCGCAAACACCAGTCCCTCCTCAAGCGCCTGCGCAAGGCAAAGAAGGAGGCTCCTCCTATGGAGAAACCAGAGGTGGTGAAGACTCACCTGAGAGACATGGTCATTCTGCCTGAGATGGTCGGCTCCATGGTCGGCGTGTACAACGGCAAGACTTTCAACCAGGTTGAAATCAAGGTGAGAAGTTTTTCATCAGCTGATAGCAGACATGAAAATCCTTCACCTTTTGGCGAAATTCGCCGTTTTGCTGTTCGTGATTCGTGCAGATCCGATGAGAAAATATTGTGTGTGTGGGGGGGTGATGGGCTTATTCAGCAAGGCAGGGTTTTACGGTTTAACCAGTTTCACTATTACCCACGGGGAGAAATATTCCAGAGAATTTTAACATGCATCAAACACCACAAACTCTGGAATAAATGAATAAGTCCGTCCAAACCGGTGACGCGCGACCCGCACGAGCACATCTCGTCTGGAGGTCACCTCGACCTCAGGTGAAGGGCTCTTCCCCACTCGTACGATCCGAGCCCGAAGCAAGTGAGCCCGTCGGGTCGGATTTGGGTCGATTAATAACTTGAGCGTGTTGAGTCGCGTTGGACAGCAGGAGGGAGAGAGAGAGACTGGCAGCCGCACAATATGAGGAGATGAGGACGCGCCTCAAACCAAACAGTGGAATCATTGTTATTCCTCCATGGTGGTAAAGAAACGCTAAAATGTCTCTGTAATGATGTCGGGCGAACCTAAACTCCGTCGGGTCATTTCGGTTTCAGTCTGGGGCTTTTGGAGACTCTACTGCGCTGCTCCGTGGTGCGCGTGGGGGGAGGGGACGGCGCAGAGGAGAAGAGAGCGCTCAAGAGAATGGTCAAAGAGGAATAATAACAATATTGTTCTGATGTGTCAGCCTGCAGAAGTTCTTGCTAAACTTTATTTAGTTTCATGAACCAGGTAGGGTTGCAACGATATTAATTTTGGTGGTACGATTATAGTCTGAAAAATAATCACGGTTTTACGATTACTACGATTATTTTACATGAATTGATGTCACATCTGTATTAACATAATAAATAACAAACACATTCTATAAAGTATTGATAAAGTTCTTGATTACATTTCATAAAGGTTTTAAACTCCAGAAGATAATAATTGATCCTTTTTCTTCTGGAGTTTAAAACCTTTATAAAATGTAATCATGAACTTTATCTCCTTTTCAGAGATTCTGATTAGAAAAATTCATTAGTAAAATCAAAGTAATCTCTTTAATTTTTAAATTACAGTTTAAAACTGATAAAATACCCTTAATTAGATTTGCCTAACAGCCTGTTTGAGTTTCTGTAAAAAGACAAAACAGTTTACCTGTTGCCACCTGGTCAGGATTAACGTGTTTATTCAAGTCAACACTGAAGGATGGAGACACCTTCATGAAATAAGATCAGAAGAATCAGAATAGACTTTATTGTCGTTGTACAGGGTACAGCGACATTGGAGTGCCACTCCATTTGGTGCAGGATAAATGTAAAATCAACACAATCAATCAAATCAAATTCAATCAAATAAATGTAAAATCAACAGTAATATGTGCAAACATTAGAGTAGCAGCATTGCAGGTCCCTATTGTGTGCAGAATATTTGCTTAATTCCTACTAGTGCAGGTGTTGTTATGAATATCCTTAAATATCATTTCTACTAGTTCATATTTGTATTTTCAATATTGACTAGTAAGAATATTATTTGGACAAGGATAAATTATATTATTGCTATGTAGAGTAGGAATAACAAAGAGGTGTTGATTAAATGTTAAAATGGCATGCCATACTGACTTGTTTTTTAGACAAATACAGGGGAAACGTAGTACAAATGAACCCTTGTGTTACAACTTTTTTTTCTGCTAGCTCTGTGGGGGCGGGTGGTTGGGGGCTCCAAGTCTATTTTGCCTTGGCCCCCGAATGCCTTGAAACGGCCCTGGACGTGGGACGGAGTTTTGAAACTGATCTGAATTAGGGGTGGGTGCATTTCATCGATGTGGCGATGCATCGCAAAGCTTCACGTGAGGATTCAGAATCGATTAATGAACGTCGATGCTTAAATAAATGAATAACGTGAAGTGTTGTTGCAAAACCGGTACTAAAAAAAAATACACGTAACCGGAGCCTTAACAAATGTAAGTTATTTGTTTTTGTGCAAGGAAGATGCTTTTTACTGGCGCACAATGTGGTAATCTAGGTGCTGTGGAGGAAAATAGAGGAACCAGCAGAAGCGGTCCAAAGTTTGGGATCAAACGCGCAGCTACGAGCAGATTGGCTAATGCTAACTAAGCTAGCGGATAGCAGACTCACGCCGTGGGTTCCAAAAGAACACGATGCTCTTGGAACTAAGAATGAATAAACTCTACAAGCGGAAGAAAAGTCCCACCATCCTGTTTATTCGTAGCTGTCTGCAGCGCTATGGAGCAGAGCCACAGCAGCTACCGGGACTCACGACGTTGTTGTTGCTACGAGATTGCGCAACACACCGCTCCAGGGCTGTGGCAAGCCGTTGTACTATGTAATTCACAAACACTTCTATCTGTGAACGTAATTTAAACTGGATTAATGCCAACCCGTACATTATAGACATGCCACCATTACATTGTTACCAGTAGAAATGAAATGTTATTCAATATCTCAAAAGCTGTAAGACAGTTGAGGTGATAACATGTTGTTTTGCATGTTATTGAACTGTTTTCTAATAATGTTCTGTTGTTAAATAAAGTAAAGGAAGGAGAGAAAATGTTTCCCTAGCAGGTTTTAAATGTTTAAAGCTTTCCCTGATCAAAGTTAAGTTGGTCAAAGTGCAAATATTTACACAAGTCATACAGTCATAGAATAAGATTTTGTCTTTGAAAAATAGTTAAATGTAAAAAAAAAAGTATTTACTTAGAGTAGTTTTAGAGGAATTGAGTTAATTGATAGGTTATTTATTTACAAATGTAGACAAAGAAGAAGACAATCAATCTCGTATGAAAAAAAGCATTAAAAATGTCAATAATCGAAGAATCGTGGCACCAGTAATCGAATCGAACCAACAACCATTATAATCGAAGCATCGAAGCTCCCATAATCGAAATCGAATCGAATCGTGAAGTACCCTTTTTGGAACACCCCTCATCTGAATGGTATCAAATATATAAATATTACATACTTATAAGTTATTGCTTTATACAGTTAAAAAGTCTAGTGGATAAATCTACCAACATTTTCCTTTTCAAGCACTTTCTTTTGTTTTCTTGCTTATTTAAGTGTCTCTTCTCCCCCTGCATCTCATCTCAACCCTACAGAAAAACTGCTGCCTGGATTTTCTACTTTTTGCCTCATAGTTTGAAACTAAGCCGTTCAAATGTGTCCACCACAAAAATGGCAGTGTGCGCGCGACAGCGCGACCAAGGTGATGTCGCCGCAGCACAAGTTTTGAGCTCCGCTGAGGCAGAGCGCGTCAGGCACAAATTAAAGACAGAAAGTTCCATAGAATAAGAGTGAACATGAAACGATCATGTTAATTATTTTTCTTTTGGTGGCGCAACTTTGAGAATGTTATGGCCGTGTGCAGAACGCAGCTGCCTGTGGCGCATCACAATCAGCGCTCTCCATCCTCCGCACAGAATAAGTCCCACTAGGCTGAGAGTCCATAGAAATGTAATAGAGCAGGGGTCTCCAATCCTGGTCCTCAAGGGCCGGTATCCAGCAGGTTTTAGTTGTAACTCTGCTTCAACACACCTGATTTCAATTAGCAAGTGATTAGCAGGCTTCAGCAGAGCTTGATGAGCTGCTGCACAGGTGATTCAACCACTGAATCAAGTGTGTTTGAGCAGAGAAACCACAAAACCTGCTGGATAGCGGCCCTCCAGGACCAGGATTGGGGACCCCTGTAATAGAGGTTGAAACTGGATCTTTTTTCAGGTTGAGGACTTCTCCGGTGGTTGTTGTCGCTGGTTCTGCTTGTGCTGCGTGCGTTCGTTCCAGTTTCGCTTCTGTCTTTGTCAGGTCACGCTATTGACCTGTTTTTTTTTATTGGCGGTGTTGGAGAGTCTTTATGGTGGGTTAACCGCAGCGTTTCGCACCGTGGTTAATAGTCAAACCGGTTAATCCCTGCAACCCTAGAACCAGGATGACTTCAAATGATGTTAAATTCAACCTAAAGAAAAGTGGGAGAAAGTTTTTGAGTTAGATGGTTGTTTTATCTGCTCCTCAGAGACACAACGGACATAAGGAGAGAATAAAAATCAAAATGTCCCCAAAGAACAGGAGGTGGGAGGGTTAGTTAGCTGGTTAGTCAAGGAGCTCCATCAGGTAGCTAGCTGTCATTAAATCCCATCAGCCCACAGCCTCCTGCTGGTGTTATTATTATTATTATTATTATTATCAGCAAATACAAAACAAACATCCAACATATTGGAAGTTTAGGATTCTTTATGGTTTTAGTATCTTCAGCAGCAGCAGAGCTGGGTTCATTCTCCATCACATTTCTGAATGAGACCATTGGGTTCTAACAAAATAAACCAGACCAAACCTGTCATTTCATGCTGATGTTGATCTGATTTCATTGAAAACTGGTTTAGTTTTTAAAGCTCAACTTGTTTAAGTTGTTCATTTAAAAACAATCATTTAAATCTAATAAAACAACCTGTTAAAAATCCCTAGAATGCAGGAAATGACATCTACTTCACTAAAATGTTTCTGTGGGGCCTCCAGACCAACCCCCATCACCCTAGATCCTCTCTGTCTGTCTCCTTCCTCAGAGCTGAGGACAAAGCTGGGACATGTGGTTAAACACGTCTCAGGCTTGTCCTCGTCTCAGGAGGAGCAGAAACTTGTTAGCAGAAGGTAAACAAAGGCTCTGCTACTCTGTGTTAAAATAAGAATCCCAACTTGATATAGAGTCAGGTGTGTCTGAGCAGGGACACGTAGAAAACATGCAGCCACTGTGGCCGTCAAGCACCAGGTCTGACCCCCTGTTACAGTATAGAGGTTGGTCTTATTTCTGCTAGTGCTTAATGCGAGCATGTTTAGATATTTTATTATACATTCATACCAGCCTGGAACGCTTTCTTCCTTGACGTTCACCAGGTTGATGCTCTTAAACCTAAAATGCCCCCAATATACTTTCATTTGCAGAAGGGGGGGTTGTCCTACCTTTTTCACCCTTGACCCGTTTTCATGCCACTAGCTTGCATTGGTGTAAGGATATACAGACGGTGTTCCTGTTCAAGAGAGGAGAAAAGAGAAGACTTATCATCTGAAGCAGCTTCTCTTCCATCTAAAGGGCTTCAATTATCCCCTACACACACACACACACACACACACACACACTTACTCCTGACAGAACGGTCACAGAGCCACTAATTGCTGATGCAACACAATGAACATGTGGAAAAACACTCACCAAAACTATCCTATTCTCTGTGATGCTACATAAAACAGCTACCAAGTATATTAATTACAAGATTATGTAATATGTCATCCTCTAAACAACTTGTGCACAATAAGAAGCCCCCCCTGCTGTTAATGTTGCCCTGTTAACTCCTTCAAGTCCTTCTGCTGCACTTGGGTGTAATGTTTTTTGTGCCACCAGAGGGCGCAAGAGCACCGCTAAGGTTTCTGGTTAACCCTCTACACCAGGGGTCACCAACCTTTGTGAAGCTGAGAGCTACTTTATGGGTATTGACCTTTGAACTAGAATAGATCAAAGTTAAACTAAACTTCATGTTTAATAAAAATATTTTAAAGTTTTTTACAGAAATAGTAGTTTTTAAAAATCTATATTGATGCATTTGTGATAAAAAAAATGGCAGCAGAATGTTTTTCTATAGACTTCTTGTGTTATTTGGAGAAAAGACCTGTGGGTACCTTATATGGTACCTGGGGGCACCATGTTGGGGACCTCTGCTCTACACCAACTGCTGCACGTCCAGCCACCAGAGTGTGAAACTGGTCAAGTTAGCTGATGGCACCACCCTCCTTGGCCTCATCTCAGATGGGGATGAGTCTGCATGCAGAGAGGAGGTGGAAAATCTGGCATCCTGGTGCAGCAGCAACCACCTGGAGCTGAGCACGCAGAAGACAGTGGAGATGATTGTGGACTTCCGGAGAATGCCAGCTCCACTGCCCCCCATAACCCTGACAGACACCCCCATCCTAACTGTGGACTCCTTCCGCTTCCTTGGGACCACTATCACCTAGGAATGGGCGATATGGTCTAAAATCTATATCGCGATAAATTTTGAAGCACATGCAGTAACGATATAAATCACGATATATTCTTTTCTTCTGTTTATACGTGTCTAAATCAGGGTTTCCCCCAGAAAACTTGCTAAGCCCGGTAGTAGACAAGCCCATGGGGGACACATGGAGTTTTTGTAAAAAAACCAAAACATTATAAACCATTTATTAACAATACTTATTTGTCTTACAAAAATCTTGAAGTATGGTTTTACCAAACACAAAAAAATACAATTCAGATAATAGAAAATACACCTGCCCTCTCACCCTGTTCACTTATCCATCGTAAGATGTTGCTATTGTGCTTTTGTATCACCAGATGCTGTTAAAGTCAGACTTGCAGGTTAAAGACCCCTATTCATTTTAAAGGTGTGCTTCACTGAAAAAACATTTTTTATGATAATTTCTGATTATAATCAATCACTCTGAGTTTTTCATGCAGGCTGAACATGAAAATAGTCTCCTACACCTATCTCCTGCATTAACAAGGGCTACAGCTGTTTAATATTTTAGTATTCTAATATTCTATCCAATCCTCTGTCAATCAGATATTCTGACAACCTTTCAAAATGGAGGAAACAATTCTAATTTTAGTTTGTTTCAAAATCTAACTTCAAGTAGAAATGTTACTAATTTCTACTAGTAACAATGTAATGGTTAGATTTTTCTAAACATACATGGATTGGCAATAGGGCTGCTCGATTATGGCAAAAATGATAATCACGATTATTTTGACTGAAATTGAAATCTCGATTATTTAAGACGATTTTTAATAACGTTGATTTTATTTTTTTGTTTTATTTAGTTAATTAGTCAATCAGTCATATAATTGCACAGGGCACAATCAAATCAGAGGAAAAATAAAAGAAATGAAAAAACAAACAAGATAATCACAAAAACAATTCCTGATTAAAAGAGCCAACACACTTACTCTTAGTTAATAACCACAAGGGTCTAGGCTGAAGTTTAACTTATTTAAGCCTACCAAAAACAGACCCAGTTTGATCAAATACTGCAAAATACTGACAAAAGAGATATACAGTGCAAACATCCGTAATATAAAATAAATATAAACATATAAACTTCTATGTTGTAGTGAACTTCCACAACCTGCTGCATAATAACATAGCCCTGTCCAGCAGAGCCATAGGAGAGTGTACAGCAGCACGATGCAACGTGTCGCTCAGAGATGAACCGATGATTTTTTATCAGCACGAGAACCTGGAGGTGTGGCGTGAGAGCGCATGAAGGCAGTAAAATGCATGTAAATCCACTTCAGATGTGGCTCGCTGTGTCTTCAATTTATTTAGCTTGTAAAACATTTTTCTAGCGAGTGAGATCCACCGAGAAAGGTTTATGGTTGATCAGTCGACGTAAAGCCTAATTCTCCATCTGCGTCGGTACGGAGACACGCAACGCCATTTTGCGTCGGTGCAAGGGCTCTCAGACAGGCTCGCAGAGGCTGACGGAGACTTGCCCTCTTTAACTATCCGTTGAAAGTGACGGAGACCGCAAGCTTGTCGGTCCGGAGCGCAGCTGACTGTTTTGCTAACCTGTAGGGAACATCGGCGACAAAGTTATACAGAAAGTAGATAAGAGTTATCAGAAATGTTGCTAAGTTGTTCGCTAGATGCTTTTAGGAAATAAAGGTCAAGAAGGGGGTCTGAAAAGTTGTTAGAAATAGCGACAAAGTTGCTAAATTGGCAACGCTGTGTGGGAGGTGCGCTTGATTTGCAGCTCGGTGTAAACCACGTGTCTAAAGCGGATCTTCATCCGTGTATGTCACACATCACGTGATCAGGAAGCAGAAAGTGAATGAATAAGGAGTTTGTTTTGGGACGCTGCTGTGAAAAAAGCGATGCGCCAACCGGAAATGCTTCTGCAGCAGCGCTTCAACAACAGATTGTGAAAGAACGGATAACGCTAGAAATACGGTGATTCTTCCTGATGTTAGAAGTGAGTCTACTCTTTCTTTTGGTAGTTTTGGCGTTTACATGATCATAGAGCACAATGTTCTGTGACTCTTCAAAAAACGCTCATAAACGCTGGCAGTTGGGCTTTCTGATCAGAAAATGGCTGGCAGTGAATGAGTTAAAAAAACTTTAAAATAAATAAATAAATAAATGACACTGAGGGAAACCCTGCACACCTGTGAGGTGGGATGGATGATCTTGGTAAAGGAAAAGTGCTCACTAACACACATGTAGACAGATTTCACAACAACATGCGAGAGTCATGGGTGTTTTGTTCAGGTGGACAAAGTTTCACATGTTTGAGTTCAGCCCGTGAAAAATGGGAGCAATAAAGTGTTGCGTTTATATTTTTCGCTTGTTAGAACCATTTCTCTCCATCTCTTTGTTTTCGTGTCTGCATGCTGTGATGGGCCATCATGATGGCCTTGCTTCAACTTAGTAATTATGATCAGCTATCCTGCAGATTAGATCTTCGGTTGTCTTTTGCTGCTTTCCCCATGCATCTGTTGGACAGCTTGAGTTCTAACAGCACAATCATAGAACACTTATCTTTTTTGTTATATTTCTTGAAAGACTTGGCCTGACCTGCCAGACTCTCCCTCTGTCTGTTCTACACAGAGGAAGAGTCTGGAGACTCGGAGGCAGCGAGCACCATGAGGGGCGGGACTAGCCAGCTCAATAATAACCAATCAGAAAAAAGGCAGAAATGACGACTTATCGCTTATCACTGTAGTTTTTTAGCTGTAGTCAAAGATGGCGTCAAAGGAGCGCTGCTAACAATCTCCCTCTCACTGTTCTCGCCGAGCTGCACTGCAGTTAACCCCAGCTTTTTTACTTGTAGCTCCATTAGCACAAGTAAAGGTGACACCATGATAAAATGTGTTTTAGCGGGGTAAGCACCTTCCTCAGTAGAAATGAATGCACTGGGGGCGAATGGAGACCCATCTAAGATGGCGGTCGGCCACTACGGCAGCGCCAGTCCACGAGGCGTCTACGTATTTATGTCTGTGGGTAGCACAGCGCAAACATCTTCCTTTAGAAGAAAGGCTTTTAGTGCTGATTCTTGTTGTGGTTTTAAAGACACGTCCAAGTCATTTAGAACAGAGGAAAGAGCCGCAGCGAGCTCCGCTTCAGACGCCGCCTTCCTTGTTAATGAGAGCGTCGCGTTCGCTGCTCAGCGCTGATTGGCTCAGTGAGAACTCTCAGGAGGTGGGGTTATTTGAATGGGAGCGTTACCAGACTAGTTCTCTGTGTAGAATAGACAGAGGGCCAGTCTGGCAGGCCAGGCTATGACAGACTAATACTAACCATAAGAAAGTTGTTTTCATTCGTAAAGTCTGCCATACTATATCTGATGAGCTGCGTGTTTGCAGAGCCATGGTCTTTTTACTTTGCCACATGCTCAACTTTCAAAGTTTTAAAATGCTTGTTTTGTTAGTTTAGTACTTTGCAATAAATCATACATTTATATTTCCTTTTACTAGTGGCTTTTATTGAATATTGTGTCCAGGGTTTGATGTACCAACTTGGTCTGAGTGTTAATGAAAGCATTTCATTTTCTCCACAGCCTGAGATGTGTGGTCACTACCTAGGAGAGTTCTCCATCACCTACAAACCAGTCAAACATGGACGTCCTGGTATCGGAGCCACACACTCTTCCCGTTTCATCCCTCTGAAGTAGAAACCTGTACTCTTTGTATAAATAAAAAACCTGGGTTTTCCTCACAACTTGGCTTTAGTCTTTTTCTTTTGTAACAGATGTGTAAATATTCATGTATATGAGAACGTGATATTGGACACGGAGACAGGTGATTTTAGACATGGTGAGGGCACCATAAACATGACTAAACAGTTTAGTGTTATGTTTATACCGTTTGCAAACACATGAAGGATGATTTCCGCTGTTTCCAAGGCAAACGGGATGCTAAGTTTAATTGACTTACTAACCATTACAAAGAAAACAACGTAGTGAATGCTGTTTTATTGGGATTGGTTGATGATAGATATGAAAATCACTGACTTTCACTCTGGGGAGACGAGGTTCGATAGGATCTCATGAACGCGTTGGCGTCGGACAAAAACGGAAGGAGAAATCTGTGTGTTGGCTGAAAAGGTCCGGTGTGTGCAGCGCCAAGGTTCCTGTTCCGATCTGAGCGCAGCCAACCGCTTCTTGTGTGGCCGTGCTCGGCCATGGATTCAGGCTTTAGCGCTCCTACAACCTTTGTATTGACACCTAGCTAATACACCTGGGTAGAGAAGCAGTAGCCAGACTGGTGAGTAATGTTATTTAGTTTGTGTTAAAGCTCCATTTCAACATGGTAAATATGGATGAATACCAAACCCGAGTTACTTAGCGGCTATCTAGCTTTGCTAGCTAGTTAGCCCCAGAGCGAAAATGACAGAGGATGTTAGTCCTGTCAAAATATAGAGAACACCACATTAAACAAAAAAAGGCGTAATAACTATTGGTTTAAATGTTTTCATCTTCATCAGCTCCTGTCCGACACAAGTAACGGCTCCTTTAGAGACGATTACAGCTGAAGTAGCCGGTTCGAGAAGAGATGCAATCTGAGAACAATGATCCATAGCAGCTAGCTCACTGGTGAAAACACGGTTTGCTTTGACTTCATGTCAAATCCTGTGTGAAATATATGTGTAGAAAAAACATGGGTTCATTTTATGTTGTGATCTGTGGAAAGAGTCGCCCTATGTTTAATGTTGATGTCCAGAAGAGGATTGGACCATTACAGATTCACTTCCTCTTGTGCAGACAAGCATCAGCTGAGAAAATAATACACTGCTCACAAAAATGAAAGGAACACTTTAAAGAAACACATTAGACACATCAGATCTCAATATGAAGTTGGATATCTATACAAGTAACGACAGGGCAATGTCTTAGGAACAAAAGGATGCCAAGTCTTTTAATGGAAATAAAAGTGTTCAGCCTACAGAGGGCTCAATTGTGTAGACACCCTAAAATCAGAGTGAAATGAAGATGTGGCAGGCTAGTCCATTATTTCAAAAACTTCATTTCTGCAACTCAAAATGCTTTTCAGTATCTTGTGTGGCCCCCACGAGCTTGTGTGCATGCTTGACAACGTCGGGGCATGCTCCTAATGAGACAACGGTGTCTTGTGGCATTTCCTCCCAGATCTGTGTGAGAGCATCCCTGAGCTCTTGTACAGTCTGAGGAGCAACCTGGCGCCGCCTAATGGACCCAAACATAATGTCCCACAGATGTTCTATTGGGTTTAAGTCAGGGGATCGTGAAGGCCATTCAATTGTTTCAATTCCTTCATCCGTACTGCCTGCATACTCTTGCCACATGAGGCTGGGCATTGTCGTGCATTAGGAGAAAACCAGGACCTACTGCATCAGCGTAGGGTCTGACAAAGGGTTCAAGGATTTCATCTGGATACCTTATGGCAGTCAGAGCACCATTTCCTAGGCAGTAGAGGTCTGTGCGTCCCTCCATGGATATGCCTCCCCAGACCATCACTGACCCACCACCAAACCTGTCATGTTGAACGACGTTGCAGGCAGCATAACGTTCTCCTTGTCTTCTCCAGACTCTTTCACGTCTATCACAGGTGCTCAGGGTGAACCTGCTCTCGTCTGTAAAAAGTACAGGGCGCCAGTGGCGGACTTGCCAATTCTGGTGTTCTTGAGCAAATGCCAGTNGAGCTCTACGGTGCTGGGCAGTGAGCACAGGGCCCACTACAGGACGTCGGGCCCTCAGGCCATCTTCATGAAGTCTGTTCCTGATTGTTTGGGTAGAGACATTCACACCAGTGGCCCTCTGGAGGTCATTCTGTAGGGCACGAGCAGTGCTCAGCCTGTTCCGCCTTGCACAAAGGAGCAGGTATCGGTCCTGCTGATGGGTTGTGGACCTTCTACGGCCCTGTCCAACTCTCCGAGAATAACCGCCAGTCTCCTGAAATCTCCTCCATGTTCTGGAGATTGTGCTGGGAGACACATTAAACCTTCTTGCTGCAGCACGTGTGGATGTGCCATCCTGGAGAAGTTGGACAACCTGTGCAACTTCTGTAGGGTTAAGGAATCGCCTCATGCTGCCAGTAGAGATAATTACTCAAGCCAAAACTAGCACGAGTGGAAAACCAGCCAAAAAAGATCAAGAGGGAGAAACTTGAAATGACCTCCACATGTTAAACCAGTCCTGTTTTGAGGGTTTTGTAATTGTTGCCACTTTAGTGCACCTGTCGTTAAGTCCATGAACACCAATACAGCTGAAAGTGATTAACAATGTCCTCAGCTGCTTAATCAACCAGAAAATTATCAATTTTTGTGAGCAGTGTATTTAATGAATCATAAACGGGAATTCGTTCCTGTGCTTTGGTACTCTGTCATCTCAGTTTTGTAAGTCGTGCTTGCAGATCTGCAGCTAATCATTGGTAGAGTTATTAAAGCCATACTATGCAGCTTTTTCATATTTTAAATCATGTTCTTGAGCCATTATGTGCTAAAATGACCCTTTACAGGGTTAATGAAACGTCACTCAGACCCCCACCACCCCCTGTGGCCAGAATATTCCACTTGCAACTTCACAGTTGCCGGTCCGTTCTGTTGGGACTTGGAAAAAATTCAGCTTGACCTACCTGGCTCTGCAGTCTGCTTCCAGCATGTTTCCTGCATGATTTAGATCATGAACACAGCTGATGTGTTTGATTTAGTGATGAACCGCTCCTGCAGACACTGATGAAGGCTGAGGAGACATTTCAGCAGTTAGATTAAGGTGTTAAAAAGACGAACGCACAGCCAGGAGATAAGTTTTACTTTTGATGAAAGCAGGGGTATTCAATTCCTGTCCTGGAGGGCCAGTATCCAGCATGTTTTAGTGGTTTCTCTGCTCCAACATACTTGATTCAGTGGTTGAATCACCTGTGCAGCAGCTCATCAGGCTCCGCAGAAGCCTGTTAATTATCTGCTGATTGAAATCAGGTGTGTTGAAACAGAGTTAAAACTAAAATGTGCTGCACACCGGCCCTCCAGGACCCTCCAGGACCGGAGTTGAATACCCCTGCACTAGGAAGTGCTAAAAGCAAGCCAAAACTGCAAAGTATCCCTTCAAAACACAATGTTTTACATCCTGAATATGTTTTGTTAAAGTCACGACAAAGATACAGAATTTGCCTCTGCAAACACAACCGGTACAAACATTCGTTTCTTCCATTATCCATTAAGGCCAGCAATGAACAAAGAAGCACGAGATGAACATGTCCAGTAGAGTGTGCTGTAAACATCTTTCTGTCCAGAGGGTTGTATTCAGAGGTTTAGGGGGTGGGTGTGGAGGGGCCAATTATGTGATGGTCATTTAATCTGTATTTGTTCGTTCTTTTTAGGTAATTTATTCTTCTTTTTTTTTTTTATTCTATTCTGAGAATGTTTTTTTGTATGAGTGAAATATGGTGCAGCATAAATGCCCCCCTCTGTCTGAATCAAATTTCTCCCAAGGGAGACAAATAAAGAGTTGATTGATTGATTGAAAACATGGTTTACCATAGTGAAACCTTTGTTTATATGTGAATCTTCATAAAGGACCACATTGGAACTGGTCTAGCTCCAACTACAATACCTGGGGGCTGTGCCATGAAGTGAGCTAATCCCAAAAACCAGGCTTTCTTTTGAAAATCCGGTTTAACTGCCCCAGAATCGGTTTTACCAAAGTGGCTAGCCTGAAGCCCCTCCCATTCACCATGGTAACACATGCTGGAGAACAAACCTGCTCCGTGGCAGGTTAGCAGCTAGGTTTACTGAAGCTTGGTGAATATGATTGGACGAGGCACGTTACATCCCCTTTTTCTTGTCGGTGGCTGGCAACAACAAAGTGGTGAATTAGCGCCACCGCTGGCCCACAGCGGTAGCAGCAGCAGCAGCTTTGTTTTTGATGGCTACAATATTAATAAATGTGGAGTTTAAACTTTTAAAATGGAGTTCTAATTGGATTTACAGCTTAACGTTTTTGTATTTAATCTTCATTTGCAGCAGGAGCGTTTCATTCCACTGATGTTGCTCCTGATGTCAGCATTATTAATCAGTATAATTATATATCAGCAGTTGTCTGGGATGGACCCATAGAATCAACATGCTGGCCTCTTCATGAAGATGTTAAATAGCCTTAAAGTACCTTACACTGGTACCATAATACATGTGTAAAAGGAAATGCTTAATTGATGTGACTATAAATGTTAACAGCTTGTACTCTGGTCACACGTGGCAAACACGGTAATATTTGATTTAAATGACATACGTGATGTTTTCTCCTTGGTGTGTAATATGAGAGCTACATGTGGATTTGTGACCATTGACAGCGTTAACTTTGGGGTCACGTGACCTCCACGAACGTATCTTCTTAAAACTCACAGCTGCTCAGCAAAAACACAATCCTCCAGTCTAAAAACATCCAGACTCTGGAACCGAACATGAAAACAACACATAAATGAGGAAAACTCCAATAAAATATGTAGAGAAACAGCGCTGAAGCAGACTTCCGGCCTCGCCATGGAAACATGTAAACGCTGAGCGTTCTAACTAAATAGCGGCAGCTACAGAGCTTTAATCAAGCAGCTGGCGGTCTCTATTTTAGTTATAATATCTCTGTAGTCCTTGTAGGCATAAATGGATAATTCTTACTCCATCTGGGAGGAGAATGAGGTACCTTCCTTTCTTTCCTTTCTCATTTATCTAGCATCTAGCCTAATTTATACATCTCCGTCTGCGTCGGTACGGAGACACGCAGCTCCATTTTGCGTCGGTGCAAGGGATCTTGGACGGGCACTCGAAGGGTGATGGAGACATGCCCCCTTTTTTAACTGTCCGTCGAGAGCGATGGAGAACGCAAGCCTGTGATTGGTCAGGGCACCACTTCTTTTAAATATGTCACCAGCACCGCCATTGCCGACTCAAAAAATAAAGAGAGCTGAAGATATTTAGCATCAGACACGGAGCAGATTGAAGAACGCCTCACGGAAAAAGTCAGAAAATATGGAAGTTTATTCATCTGTGACTGAAGGAGTACAAAGATACAGAGCGAGCATTTTATTCGTGGATGGAAACGTGGGTTTAGAGGTGCTGACCGCATGAAGAGGTGGAGGAGAATGAGGGACAAATTCGTCTGTGTTAAAAAGTCTCTAAAATAAATGAAAACAATGGAAACACAGTAGTAAATACACTATTGTGGACCAGATACGTGACGGTAATAGCGGCAGGATACCCCAGAAAAGCGCTACGCCCTCTGTTGTCCTGACGGGGAATTGCTTTGCAACTCTCCCCAGGTGACGGAGAAGTTTGAAAGGAAAACACCCCCATCAATGCGTGTGCGCGACTCCACATTCGAGCTGACAGAGAAATATAAATTAGGCGTAAGACCCAATCCCAATACTCGCACTGCACCCTACGCCATTGCACTTAGAGGAGGTGCGCAGTAAGGCTTGGAGTGTGTAGTACACAAGTGTGCTGAATTGGGACAGGGATCAACGGTGAGGCATGCTGGGATGCTGGTCACTGTTTGTGCTACTTTTAAAAAAATCTTTATTAACAACTTTCAAACAAACAAAAGTTACATTCCTTACTGACCACATTAAATCTTAGTCTAAAACATTCAGAACATGAATAAATATCATTAATCATCTTAAAATGAACTTTTCATTTGAAAATGCATGTTTACAGAAAAGGCACTTGAGCCATAGCTCCGCCTTCTTCTCAAACTTCCCACGCAGCAATGGATTGTGGGTAATACCCTTGCCCAAAGTCTGCATCGATGTGGACTTGGGTGAAGTGCGGATTAAGGGTGCAAAAGGGGCGTGGTCGCCTTCCGCACATGAGAACCAGGGACACCCTACGCACTCGCACCCCTGGCCAGGAACACGCAATCGAAGGGCGAGTGAGTGAAAGTGCGAGTTTTGGAATTGGGTCTAACACGGGCTGCCTGTGGATGCACGTGACCAGTGATTGCCACTCCTTGCTTGACTAATAGGGGATTGAATCCACCTGAGAATCGTTGGCGGACCCAGCGAAACCTGGAGGGGAGGGGAGCGCTATGTCAATCAGAGATTTATCAGGAAAGCCTCCATGTTCTAAACTCGCTTTCTGGCACAGCCCCCTGGACACTTTAAACCTGGGCCTTCATTTATCAAACGTTCGTAGAAACTGTCCAGTGGCACCAATGACTGTGAAGGTGTGGTCCCGAGCTCTCTGAAAAAAGCTGTTGTACATCTCACATTAAAAAACCTGGACTGGATTCATCAATCCGTTTTGGCCAGTTACTGACCGTTCTCATGCACGATTCTCTGATTTCTAAGCAAACTACTTTCACAAAGCGGATCACCTGTCTCCATTAATTCCCAGTTTGCCACTAACAGTCCCAGTTCACAGCAAACTCAGACAAGAACGCGCAGCCAGACGACAGACAAAGATGCACTAATAAGCAAGGAGAAATTGCCAACAGACTGCAAAACATTGGGATTTCCAAGTCTGCTGCAGCACCTGAGCTGCCCGGTAGCTACAGGTGTAGTGCGGGAAAAAGTTTGCCTGTAGGCCGAGGCGCTGCATGCCTGCCCCGTCACAGGAACGCGCAACGCTAAACACAGCTGCACATTGAGGGAACTTCAAATATGAGCAACGCTACTACTTTTAAATATATTCATAAAATTAACACGTTTTTTAATCAATGCACTTTCTAAACAAGTGAAAGTGAAACTTAAAGGACAGGTTGGATGTGATTTCTTTTTTTCCTTCATATTTTAATGCTTTCCTGAAAAGTATCAGATCGGGAACAAAAAAACGTGATGTTACGTACAGAATTACAGAAGGCAGTTACAACACAGGGAATCTGTCTCAAGGGCTCTCAGTCTGGTTTTAAATGTATTCAAGGAGATGAGCTCGGTTAGTTTCCAGTTTTCCTGCAGCCTGTTCCATGCAGAAGGAGCAGAGTGAGCGAAAGCTCTTTTACCCAGTTCAGTGCGAGCAAACGGAACACAGAGTAACAACTGATCGTTTGCACGCAGACTGTGAGAAGTTACAGATGTAGTTGGGTAGTAATCATGTTTTATCAATGAATGCCTTTAAGAGCTTCTGTCTCACCTCTGTAGCTAATCTCTGAAGTTCATTTGTGAACATAAATACACAGTTGCAAGAAAAAGTAATGAAATTATATGGATTTGTGCACAAATTGGTCATAAAATGTGATCTGATCTTCATCTGAGTCACAACAATAGACAATCACAGTCTGCTTAAACTAATACCACACAAATAATTATATGTTTTCATGTTTGTATTGAACACTCCATGTAAACATTTACAGTGCAGGTGGAAAAAGTGTGTGAACCTAGACTAATGACGAGCTCATTGGAGTCAGGTGTCAGCCAGCTGGAGTCCAGTCAATGAGATGAGACTGGAGGTGTTGGTTAAAGCTGCCCTGCCCTAGTGTTGTAGTCAAGACTACACTACCTGAGATCAGAGAGAAACCGAGACAAGACCAACACCACCATATATATCAAAGGAAAATTTTAATAAAACAAAAAATGTAGGTTTTTTTGTACGCGGCGGCGTGACAGTGATGGATCGGGAGGTGTCCGAGGCAGAGAGTGATGCTTCTGCGGTGAACTCAGTGGCTGAGGACATGTTTCTAGATGGGCTGGACATTTTGCTGGATAGGTAAGTGTGTTTTTATTGTGCATTACACTTTATTTTAGATCAAAATAAGATTGGCAGACACTACAGCATGTACAGTGACAACTAAAAATGAAAATGTTTGTCACTTTTACAGGCAAGGCGACCCTGATTGGGAGCCAGAAACTGGCTAAAGTCCACATTGAAATGGAGGAGTAAGTGACTATATTTTGAAAATATGTAACTTGAATGTAATGTATTGTAGGTCTATTGATAACTGCTTTTAGGTGCATACAATCAGATCAACAAATCATCTATACATTATCTGTTATATACATATAAGCTGAGACTCTTGATATAGTTTCCTTCTCAGTGAGGTCCACCACATGGTCAGGTTCAGGAACCATGCAGGGGATGAGTTTCTTGAATAGACTGTTTACATACTCTTAAGGCTGGTTTATACTCTCTGTGAGCTCTGCAACGGAGAGACGCACACAGAGCGTCTGAAAGGTTTTCACATTCGAACTTCTGTTCAGGCAGCGGAGTGCTGCAAAGCAATTCCCCGCCAGGACAACAGAGGGCATAGCGCTGTTCTGTGATGACACCATGACACTCATGTATCCGGTTCACGATAGTGTATTTACTCATGTGTTTACATTGTTTTAATGTATTTCAGAGACTTTTTAACACGGACTAATTTGTCCTTCATTCTCCTCCACCTCTTCATCCAGTCGCCTCCTCTAAACCCACGTTTCCCGTCGTTTCCCGTCGTTTCCATCCACGTTTGCTCCGTATTTTGTGCTCCTTCAGTCACGGGTGAATAAACGTTCATATTTTCTGACTTTTCCTCGATGCGTTCTTCAATCTATTCTGGGTCTGCCGCTAAATATTTTTTTACTTATTAACGGAGCAACGGCGGTGCTGGTGACAAAGTTACAGGAAGCGTCATCCTGACCAATCACAAGCTTGCGGTCTCCGTCACTTTCGACGGATGTTTAAAATTTGGGGCATGTCTCCGTCACCCTCCACGAGCCAGTCGGAGAGCCCTTGCGCCGACGCAAAATGGCGGTGCGTGTGTCTGTTTCACGCAGACGGACCGAGTATAAACCAGCCTTTATCAGGGCTAACAGAGGGGGGATGGTGGTTAGTAAGGGGCCTCCTGGGGAGTTGGAGGTGTGAATAACGACTGTAGGACTCAATCACATGTTGAAAAAGTAGTTTTTACATTTTACATATTATATATAATTTTATAATAATTTATTGCTGTTGATTTTACTTTTTAGACCTTTAGAGCCTTCACCAGAACCAGGTCCTTCCTCCAAGACTCCTCGATTGGAGACAAGAACCAGAAGAGGCAGGGGACATGGAGCTAGTGCTAGAGAGTCACCACCTGCAGGGGGGAAGTGGTTTGATGTTCAAGATCCAGACATCACACCTACCTTTTGTTCTACAAGGACTCCTAGACCCCAGCTAATTCACACCTTAGACTACACTGTGCTTGAACTATTTCAGCAGTCTTTTACAAGCACTGTACTGCATTGGGAAAACCATCTTTGCTTGGTGCACATCAGCAGTGGCGTGGACAAAACACATGTGACATGCCCTTGTGCTTTCTGCCTATTAGAGACGGCTACAATCAGTGGCACATAGAAAGACTTTGAGCTGTGTTGAAACAGTTTGTAAACAATGTATGTAATTTGTGTGGATTATATATATATATATATATATATATATATATATATATATATATATATATATATATATTTATATATATACATACTACCGATATGTGCCCCAATTTTTCCAGATTTTAATTGGAAATGATGCAGATTAATGTCACATTGCACTCTGAAATGAAAGCATAGTACAATCAATTGGAGTTAAAAAAGAAATCATGGAATCAATTTCTAGACCAAAATGAATTCTAAAGTTTTGACTCATCAAAGTAGCCACCATTGGCAGATATAACAGCTGAACACACTGGCATTCTTTCTACAATAGAAATCAAATCTTCTTCAGAAAGTTCTTCCCATCTCTGTTGCAGAAGTTCCCATAAATGTGTGGCACTTGTAGGTTGCTTTGCTTTCTCTCTTCTGTCCAGTTCATCCCAAACCAGCTCCATGGGGTTGAAGTCTGGAGACTGTGCTGGCCACTCCATGTTTTCAAGCTGACCATCTTGTTCTTTTTTCCTGAGGTAGTTCTGGCATAGCTTGGACTTATGTTCTGGGTCATTATCTTGCTGTAGGATGAACCCCTGACCAACTAGGCTCATACCAGAGGGTACTGCATGGCGCTGGAGAATGCTGTGATAGCCGTTTTGGTTCAGGGTGCCTCTCACTCTGTAGAAGTCACCGACCGTGGATCCAGCAAAACAGCCCCAGACCATCACACTTCCTCCTCCATGTTTGACAGTTGACGCCACACACTGTGGAATCATCCTTTCACCTACTCCACGGCGTACAAAGATCCTGCATGATGAACAGAAGATTTCAAATTTGGATTCATCAGTCCATAATACCTTCTTCCAGTCTTCAGTAGTCCAATGGCGATGTTTCATGGCCCAGGCAAACATCTTTCTCTTATTCTGATGTCTCCAAGTCTTCTTGAAACTGAGACTTGCTTACTACGACCACTATTAAGCTGTGCTTGAAGCTGTTGTCCTGTGAGCCGCCTCGTTAACTCTCAGAAACTTGTCCTCTGATGCAGTTGTGGCTTTGGGTCTGCCAGACCTCTTCCTGTCAGAGTTTGCCCCAGTTTCTGAGTGCCTTTTGATGGTGAAGGAAACTGGACTCATTGACAGCTTGACTTTCTTTGCAACTTCTCTGTAGGAAGTGTTATGATGGTCTGTCTCTCTTCCATTGTTAATTGCCTTTTTCTTGCCATTTTTGTAGCAACACACTATTATCTGCAGTACAATACTGTTCAACTGATGCGCACGAGGGTATGGTAACACAGTATGTTCCAACACTGCTTTTATGCAGACAGAGGGGGTTGTAAGTAAGTAAACCTGTGGGAATTAGTAGCACCAGCTTTCAAGGCTTGATCAACCTCCATTGCTGCAGAACAGCTGTGTTCCCTGAAAAAGACCTTTTTGTATAATTCTGAAATGTACATTATTTTTCAGTTTTGAGTAAACTTACCTTAATTTTTTAACCTCTGGCTGTTCACCACTTAACTTTGTACCATTTCAAGCTATTTGTTGGACTTGAATGACTTAAACTGCAATAAAGAACTGGAAAAATTGGGGCGTTCTAAAACTTTTGACCGGTTGTGTGTGCGTATATATATATTTTGGAGGGGTGGGGTGGGGGGCCATAACACACTATTTTTATATTGAAACCTGTATATGTTATGGTTTTGATTATGGAATATGAATTTCCATAACTAATAGAGTGACTCTGTGTATATGCAGATAGCTCTTGGTGTAATCTTTCAGTAGAGACCTCATTGATATCTGTAGTTTGAAGAATTCAAAAGTTATTGCACTTTTTCCATACGTTGCCAAATGTGTCCAATTTGGATAGGTTTGGATAAACCAAAGGTCCCTCTATAAAGTACCGGCACACACCCACACAAAAACTGTGTAAAACTTTCATTTTTACAAATATTCTTTTCAAATTTGAAATGTGAGTAGTCAAGTTATTCTGTCGGCACCATTGACAGTACATATACATGGACACAGCCTGCCCATTTTGCTAATTAATATACAAAATACCCCAAAATGGGAGGTTTCCACCACCTCCATCTTGGCCGTGTCACACGTCTCGTCACATCCAGACAATCCATAAATGTGAAAAGAGGTGGAGCTGAGGGTGGGGCAGTGAGGGTGGGCGCTAACGAACCAATGTAGCTGTTATGGCTGCAATGGTGGCAGAAAGTAGTACGAGAAGGCAGAATTCCTTTTCCAAGCTTTATTTGAACTTGCCCACATGTGCAGTCCCCAGCATCCATCTTAGCTCTCACACAAGCACTACTTCTCTCTCACTCTACCTACGTCCTCTTATTTGACACTGTCCCCTAGTGGCAGACACAACAGTCCCCCCCTTACATGAAAAAAAGCATGTACCCCATGAAACCTCTATAAACATGAACTGAACAAACCATTACAGTATTTAACACAAACAACATCCTCTAATGAGGCCAAAAGTCCTTTTCCATCTACTCACGGAGAAATGTGAGTTCACGGTACCGGGCAGAGGCAAACTTGCAACAGAGAGAGATGACGTCACAGATGCAACCATATCAGGTTCTTCCAGAGAAGTGAACTCATCAGGGAGTGGCAGTCTAGATAAACAGTCTTCAGGTTTGTCTTGTGAACTAGGTCGATACTCTAGATCAGGGGTCCACAAAAAGATTTGTTCAAGGGCCAGATTTTTTCCCAGCAGACACCGTGAGGGCCAGATGCTCTTCTAAAATAAATAAAAAATCTAAAATACATTTTAAATATAATGTATATTATGTATATATATATATTTATATATACACTGCTCACAAAAATTATAGGAACACTTTTTTTTATTGGGCCTGGCATGAAATCAATTAAACCTGTCTGATAATTTTCTGGTTGATTAAGCAGCTGAGGGCATTGTTAATCACTTTCAGCTGTATTGGTGTTCATGGACTTAACGACAGGTGCACTAAAGTGGCAACAATTACAAAACCCTCAAAACAGGACTGGTTTAACATGTGGAGGTCATTTCAAGTTTCTCCCTCTTGATCTTTTTTGGCTGGTTTTCCACTTTTGTTCCTAAGACATTGCCCTGTCGTTATTTGTATAGGGTATTTACCACCGCAATTATGCGCTATAGTGGAAAGCGAAAAAACGGAAAATCTAAGAACTGCTGTAGATTAAATAATAAAAAAATAACTGTTGAATGAGAGCTATGAGTTTGTAGTCATTTTATATTAAATGCTGTTTCCAGTTTGTTTAATTTGATATAGAAAAAAGTAGAACATGTATTTTCACTATTCTTGATTCAGTAATACTTGGGGGCCAGGAGGAACGGTCTGGCGGACCAGATGTGGCCCTGGGCTGCCATTTAAGGTTCACTGGTATAGAGAGTTGTGAGAAACAGGTTTAGCATCTGTAGGGTCTGAGCTTCATCATGGGTGGATAGAATGTGTGTACAATCTGATTTTATGCAGCAAGACAGAAGAAAAGGCAAAAACACACACATGAGGGATTTCCAGTCACTTATTTGATTGTAGTTTTAGTTGCGTTTGAAGAACATAAAAAAGGTTTGCATAGTCTTGTAGCCAAGGTTCTGACGTTTCTTTAGAGGTGCAGCTTGGCTATGTTTATTGATATTTGGGGACCCTCAGGCCCAAAGGGTTGGGGGGGTCATGTGGAAAGGACTGGCGGGCCAGATGTGGCCCGTGGGCCGCCATTTGCGGATCACTGCTCTAGATTGTATGTGAAGCACAGCAAACATGCAGACCAGCGGGCCACTCTCATTCCAGCACGACCCAGTCCTTTTGTGGCAAGCAGTGTGGTCAGTGCCTGATGATCAGTATGTAATGTGAATTGTCGGCCCCAGAGGTAAGGCCGCCATTTCTCCATAGCGCACACACACAAGCAAGAGCTTCCTTTTCCACTGTGGAGTGTTCTGCAGGAGAAAGAATGCGGGATGCAAATGCCACCGGTCTTTTAGTATTATCTGGATGCATTTGGGTCAGAACACCACCCAGTCCATAGTCTGAGGCATCTGTAGTGACAAGGATGGAAGAGAGGGGTCAAAAAGAGCAAGCACTGGGCTGTGCAGGAGAATGTCTTTCAGGTCCGAGAAGCCGCGAGCAGCCTCCTCAGTCCATGTGAAACTTGAGTCAGCAGCACCCCTCAGAACAGCCCACATAGGTTCCACCACAGTAGCAAAGTTGGGAAGGAACTTGCTGTACCAAGAGACTAACCCCAGGAAGGACAGCAGAGACTCTGTCAGTAGAACAGGTGCAGCAGGAGTAGCATGGTCAGAGGAGTCGCAGCACGGTCGGACTCATGACTGAGTATCCACCTCAGAGCCTTAATTAGGTCCATACCCAGCAACGCAGATCCACTTTTCACAACATACAAACATGCAGGAGCAGAGTTCATGTCGAGCATTACAATGGCTTCCAAACAGCCAAGCACAGGAATGTCCTCCCTTAAGTAGGATACCAGTTTCACACGAGGAGCAGTGAGAGGAGTTCCAGTGAAACACCTGTTGTACAGGGTTTCTGGTATGATGGAAACAGAAGCCCCTGTATCAACCAGTAGCTCACAGTCAGTAGCCTTTCCTGAAGCAGCTTCAATATGCACTTTGCAAGACAATCTTTCAGTAGCCTTAGCATTTTTCTCAGTCATCATTAAGACTAATACTTCAGGCATAACTTCACTAACTTGTCTAGCAGAGCGACAAAACTTAGAAAACGGTCCAGTTTTACCACAGCTGTGGCACTTATGGCATTTAAACACTAGCATTGGCTCTACTCCACTCCGCTGGCCCCAGCTCGGCCACAGTGGTTCCACACTGCCTTAGGGATACGGATGTAGTTGAGCACATGGGCGGTCTCCAAAATCCGTGCGAAAAATTGGCGCGAAGGTATCAGTGATGTCATGAGCGCATCTCCGAGCATGTGGGTGGAGCAAAAGAGTGCAGAGAAGTCTGCAGTGTCTTCCTTATTAAACAAAAGCGTTCTGAGCAGTCTTGTGCTTTTGGAGACAGTCTGCCTCATATCCTGCTTTGCTGTGTGTGGCAGCCTGGCAGCACTGTGTGTGTGTGTCTGTGCGCTCCTCACATTAGAGACAGAGAAAAACAGCTTCAGTCAGAAGCTTGTTAACTCGTCAGCATCAAGAATGATAATGAAGTGCGCATGCGGGAAGCCCCCGCTGGCTGATTCTATCAGCTAATCGGAGGCTCCCTCTATGGTAGGCGTGAATTTGAGCCGACCAATCAGTTGGCAGTGGGTGTGTTGGCCCGGGTTCGGCCTGAGGTAGAACGCCTTGGGAAGAGGGCTGAAAACACATATGGTTCGGCTCCAGAAATTCGCGGGCTACACAAATGTAAACACAAGATACCCAGACTAGGCCGAGTAGAGCTGGTGCTAGTGTGTAAGCATCATTAGCTGCAATTGCAGGACAGTCCCGAGCATTTGCCAGGTGTTTCACAGGTCCATAGCTGTAGCAAGTGCACACACTCAGTGGTGCGCTGCGGCCACGGCTATTTTTAGAAGCAGCAGCACGTCAGCCATCCTGGAGGTGTTCAGCCCTGCGCTGGGTAACTGCTTGTACAGCAGCAGATCCACAGAGGAGTTTGGATGATTGTAGAGCGTATTCCACTTTACACGCCAGAATGACAGCAGAATCCAGAGTAAGAGTCCAGAGTAAGAGAAGTTTCCAGCAGCATTATGTCTCTCACCTCTGACACATAAGCTCTCTCAACAAACTGGTCACCTAGCATTTCATCTTCCAGAGCTCCATAAGCGCATGTATTTGCTAACTCATGTAGAGCTGTATGAAACTGTGACATCGTCTCGTCAGCCCGCTGCGCCCTCTGGCGGAACTGATGTCTTGCTACGACGACATTAACTTTCTTCTCTCTCACTCTACCTACATCCTCTTATTTGACACTGCCCCCTAGTGGCAACACAACAGTAGCTACTAGCTAAACTGAGCTAACCCCCGAAGCTAAGACAGAGCTCCGGGGAAGCTGACCCGCGTGGCCGCCTGTCTTCCGTGCGAGGCTATAGTAGTGCTGATCGGTTGTGGAGCTGTAAAGGCGCTTTCACATCCGGGCCAGTACAGACCGATGCAGGATACGGCCATGCATCCCAGCTCCCTTGGGAGAAGGGAGCGTGCGGCTGCCTGTATGTAGCAGCTGTTCCCGGCCGAGAGACGGAAGAGGCCGGGCGCCCGCCTCGCTGGGCTGCCTCTGCAAGGATGAAGCGGCAGTTTTGCGGATCTCTGATCACAGGGCCGCCGCTGTTAAAGGGAGATGCCCGTTACTGAAACTCAGCAAACCTCCATTCTGCAGCGGCGACCTTGTGGATCTTTGACGGCAGTGGACCAGCGAAGCCCCGAAGCCTCTGCTAGCTCGCCTTGGTCAGCTTACCTAGCTTGAGTTTCGGTATCCAGCCAGCCCCACCAACATGTCATATTTGAACCCATCTTTGACCAAGCAGCGTTATGTTAAACACATAGCATTTTCCCCAATTCAACCAACAAAATAAAGTACAGAAATATAATTTTACTTACTGATAAAAATGAAGCTGAGACTTTTTGGATGATCTCATAGTGCAATTAGTACCACAGCTTGCCCTCTTTGTCTAATAATTCCATGATAAACATCCAAACACACTGAGGACACAACTAAAGTTCAGAGAGTCGAAATGGCTGAACATCTATTAACGTAAGGCTGAGGCCTTCCCTGGAGCTAGCTGCTTATGCTAGCTCTTGCGCTCATGCTAGCTGTCAATCAAATCTAATTATTCATTATTTCAAGCATTTAATTACTCCTAAACGGAAGAGTTACACCCCCCCCCCCCCCCCCCCAGAGTTGTCAGGACTGTAAAATAGTCCTATTAAACCTAAAAGGTTTTTTGAACCAGGCTGTAAACATGTTTATTTCTGCTGTGAAGTTGGCATTTTTAACATGAGTTTATTATTAGTTTATTAATTGTATTTAAAATGTTAGCAAGCTAGCAAGCTTAGCTGTAGGCTAATATAGTCAATGCTTTCACAATTAGAAAATTTAATTCCTGAAACGACCATGGAAAGAAAAAGTTAAGGTTTTTGTCTCTGGATGGGGGAGCTGAAATTTACCAAGTTTTTTTTATATGTGTCAATATTAAATGTTGTATGGTAGCTGTTGGCTTACATATCTTTGTGCTTCCTTTCGATGTGATGGTAAAAAGTTGACGTCGTCCCAGCTGTTTCGGTGAGCAGAGCCTTGCAGAATTTGCACACTGCCGAGTGTTTTCATTTACCTTGAAAAGTAAAGGCCAAATTTAATTATAGCTGAGTTTGCAGACATCTCTCCCAAACAAGTTCACACAGCCACTGGCTTTCCTCCTGTTGTCTCGCTCAGTGGGTTTCTACACTAAATACACAGGGGGTGTGTCAGTTCGGCGCTGCAGTGGGCAGTGCACCCACCCACTGTAAATCTGCGCTTATGGCAGCTGGGGGAAATTGTTAAACTACCAATTTTAAATTGTTATTCTCTCATCAGTAAAACATGGCCTATCAGCAAAGGCCTCGACAGGTCTTGGTAAAAAAAAAAAACAGCGTCTTCCCAGTCCGAGACCGAGACAAGATTGAATAAAAATGCCCTCGAGACCAAGAACATAAAAATATGATCTCAAAATCGGTTTTAAGACCAAGTTGGCGAATCTACGATATGTAAAACAGTGAACAATAGAGTTCATGGGAGGACACCACAGAGGAAGTCACTGCTGTCCAAGAAAAACACTGCTGCACGTTTAAAGTTTGCAAAAGAGCACCTAGATGTTCCACAGCAGTACTGGCAAAATATTCTGTGGACAGATGAACCCAAAGTTGAGTTGTTTGAAAGAACCACACAACACTATGTGTGGAGAAAGAGGCACAGCAGACCAACATCAACACCTCATCCCAACTGTGAAGTATGGTGTGTGAAGCATCATGGTTTGGGGCTGCTTTGCTGCGGGCCTGGACGGATCGCTATCATCGAACGAAAAGTGAATTCTCAAGTTTATCCAGACATTTTGCAGGAGAACTTAAAGGAGTCATCACCTGAAATTTTCACTTTTCCACTTGAAAAAATGTCTATAATGGCTTCCTAATGATTTTTCACTGGCCGAGAAGTCAATATTTGACATTGATGCATTTGTTTACTCTTGCCTTCTTCAACCAGCTCACATGCACCCCACGAGCACACGCACTCCAAAACCAGAACTTGAGCTCTGGCCTATATGTCGTCACAAAGGCCAAATATAACCAAATTTGAGGCCAGCAGCGAACAAACCAGCACAACAAAGCTCATTTCATAACGTGAAACGCATAAATTATGTCTTACCGTTGCTGATTCGTGTTATGGGGGAAAAAAAGTCCACTCGGTTTGTGTATTCCAATGATCCGCAAATGGCGGCCCGCAGGCCACATCCGGCCCGCCAGACCTTTTCACATGGCCCCCCAACCTTTTGGGCCTGAGGGTCCCCAAATATCAATAAACATAGCCAAGCTGCACCTCTAAAGAAACATGAGAACCTTGGCTACAAGACTATACAAACCTTGGCTCCAAGACTATACAAACCCTAACTAAAACTAGCTTAAAATCAGATTGTACACACATTCTATCCACCCATGATGAAGCTCAGACCCTACAGATGCTAAACATGTTTCTCACAACTCTCTACACCAGTGAACCTTAAATGGCAGCCCACGGGCCACATCTGGTCCGCCAGACCGTTCCACCTGGCCCCCAAGTATTACTGAATCAAGAATAGTGAAAATACATGTTCTACTTTTTTCTATATCAAATTAATCAAACCGGAAACAGCATTTAATATAAAATGACTACAAACTCATAGCTCTCATTCAACAGTTATTTTTTTATTATTTAATCTACAGCAGTTCTTAGATTTTCCGTTTTTGCGCTTTCCACTATAGCGCATAATTGCGGTGGTAAATACCTCAGCGCTGGTAAATGGCACATTATGCTTGGAGGGTACCCAGGCAGCCTGCAGCGAGGCACTTGTTGCCCGCTCTTGTTCAGTTGAAGTTGGGTTAGTAATCCCGCTGCAATGGAAGTATTGGGATTTCAAAGCTGAAATTTTCTTTCGACGGGCCTCTGTTCAGGATATGACTCCTTGAAGTTTGCATGCTTTGTGTTGTTGTGACAACTCAGATTATATTCTTTAGTGACAGCGACAGTCTTGTTGCAAATGAGGCACACAGGTACAGCATTTCCTAAGCTTGGCAAAATAAATACAAAGTTTTCTGTCCATTCTTCATTAAAGATGTGGTTTTCGGCATCAATGTCAAATATTGACTTTCCGTTTAAGGCTCTTTGAGAGTGCCATTTTTCATGTTTGTGATGGAGAGAGGAACCACATCAAATATGAAGGCTAATAAGTCACATCGCCCCCTTGTGGCTTGGGTTGGTAAATGAAATATGTATGTTTATTTAAGGGATGTTAACACTGCATATACATCCTTCATGAAAATACTGATGAAATCATTTAATAATAACTGTAAATTAATCAAAATTACTGGTGAAAGGGTAGACCAACCATGGATGACTAAAGGAATAAGAAATGCCTGTGCAAAAAACCCCCAGCTGTATAGGACTTTTTTAAAATCACAAACAAGAGTAACAGAAGACAGATATATAAAATATAAAAATAAATTAATAACAATAATTAGGAAACGAAAAAAAGATTATTATGGTGAACTATTGAAAAAGAATAAGGAAAATACAAAGGCTACATGGGGAATAATTAATAGTGTGACTAACAGAAATAAAACTAAATCAAATATACCAAATTACTTTGTCAAGGACAATAAAGACATTTATGATATTAAAGAAATTTCTAATGAATTCAATGATTTTTTTGTAAATGTAGGGAGGAGTTTGGTGGGTCAAAAACCTTTAATAGAAGATAAACAGAATACAGTAGTAAATAATGTCAGTAGTATTTTCCTTGGCAAAGTAGAAAAACAAGAAATACGAAAAATTGTAAAAAAAAACTGTGGAAACAAACGATCAACTGATTATGAGGATTTGGACATGATGACTGTAAAGACTATAATAGAATCTGTTATTGATCCTTTCACTTATATATGTAATTTGTCACTTTCTACGGGAGTCTTCCCCGATGCTATGAAAATAGCTAAAGTTGTTCCATTGTTTAAGACTGGTGATAAACGCAATTTCAATAATTTCAGGCCGGTGTCACTGCTTCCACAGTTTTCCAAAATAATAGAAAAAGTCTTTGTATCAAGGTTGGATAAATTCATTGAAAAAAATAATATTTTACATAATGAACAGTATGGATTCAGGACCAAACGTTCAACAGCAATGGCAATAATAATGCTCCTGGTGGTGCCGGCTCATTGGGACGTTCCTGTCGCTGGCTCCGACAGGTGTTTCCGGAGGGATCCGACGCGGTGTTTCGGCGCCCGCCCAAGCGGTCTGGAGTACATGGACGCGGTGTGGTCCATGCGAACCTCCGCTCTCTTACTCGGATGCATCCACACACGGAGGCTACAGTTTTTTCTCTTGAAATGGCTTTATTTAATGCCAGGTCAGTAACGAATAAAACGTTTATCTTGAATGACTTTATTAAGTCACGGCAGTTGGACATGCTGTTTCTGACGGAGACGTGGATTCGTGGTGAGTCAGCTGTTTTTTCAGAACTTCTTCCACCGGAGTTTTCCTTCACCAGCCTCCCTCGAACCTCTGGTAGAGGTGGAGGTCTTGCAACTGTTTTTAATTCTAAGGCCCGCTGTCACCAGATCCCACTCACTAACTCCTATCAGAGTTTTGAACTGCAGCTGCTGGAGCTGAAGCTGAGTTCTCCTGTGCTGTGTGCACTGATCTATCGTTCTCCTAAGTTTGATAAGGATTTTATCAAGGAGTTTTCTGATTTTATGGCTGGTATTGTTCTCAAGTCTGATCGACTGTTAATTCTTGGGGATTTTAATATTCACCTATGCTGTGATTCTAAGCCTTTGGTCAAGGACTTTTTAAATGTTTTAGAGTCCTTTAACCTGACGCAGTGGGTTGCTGGCCCCACCCATGAAAAAGGCCACACATTGGATTTGGTGCTGACGCTTGGATTGGAGATTTGTATTAATGACATTCCAAACCTGCAAATGTCTGACCACTTTCCTGTCATATTTTCAATTATGGTTTGTGATGTGGTAGAGCGCCCCCTTCCTGGAAAGTTTGGTTGTGTGTACAATTCTTCCACTATTTCTTTGTTTTCGGCTGCCTTTAGTGAATCTGAAATAAACCATCCCAGTTCTGATTGTACTGAGGACCTGATGGACTTGTTTAACTCTACCTGTGAAGGGATTTTGGACAAAATTGCTCCTGTCAGACCTTTCCGCAGTAGGCCAGCATCGGAGCCATGGCTTAATGAGCATACACGTGCTATTAGGCGTGACTGTCGGCGTGCAGAAAGAAGATGGAAGAAGGACGGGTTACATGTATCATTACAGATATTGAGGAGTTGTCTCCTCTCTTATCAGACAGCCGTTAAGGCAGCAAAAACGGCTTACATGTCAAACTTGGTTTCCTCTAATTATCATAGGCCTCAAGTACTTTTTAATGTGCTTAACAGAATTGTTAATCCTTGTGGAAATACTGGTGTGGTACCTTCTAAGAGCCTGTGTGATGATTTTCTTTTATTTTTCTCTGACAAGGTTGCTAACGTGAGGTCCTCTGTGCCTTTAGCTTCTGACACAGACCCTAGTG
>SSNS01000502.1:45690-98500 GCA_006937985.1 Aphyosemion australe | reverse complement strand
TTTTTTATTATGAGTTTGGATTATCATATTAGTAACATATCTTTCATTTTAATGGGTTGATGTTGAAATTTCAAGAGTTCTGATTGGTCACCCATGAAATGAAACATTTTACATTTTATAATTACAGCAGATTAAAGATACTGGGGCTGGAAAAATTAGAGGGAATTAAACTTTCTGAATTAAAAACTTAAAAGGGAACCAACTTCAGCTTCATATAAAATAAAGAGCAACAACATAAATAAAAAAACAGCCAAATGAATGAGAAAAATAATCTAATTTAAAATTTGCTTTGCATTCCAAATAAGTTCAGGGTAACAATTTCAGGATAATGCATACTGGTAAAATAGGACAGGGTGTGTAAATACAGATGTAGCAACATCAACCCATGGTTTTTCTCCTAAATGAATTGTGTAACACTTTAACTTACAGGCTGCAGCCAAGGCTGCAGAAGAGACTCTGATATCTGCCCAGAGACATCTATCTTAGTTTAGTCTAAGTGCCGCTAGCTTATCCAGCAGGTGACATCACGACTCGAGGAAGAAACTCAAGGATTCTGCAAAGACCTTTCCTATCTCTTTCTTGAATAAAGTTCATCTTTCCTGACTCGTGAAAGACTTTTACAAATATAATGAATGTTATCATACTGTTTGAATCATCATTATGTGAAATTTGAATCATCATATAATATCATAAATGATGGAGGAAATAAATGTTCCTGTTTTCATATCTTTAATTACACATTTAGGATTCATTCAAGTAATGCTAATCATCATCAGATAAACATTTACTAATAATAGTATTGTGTTTGAATGTTAATTCGCACTCACATTAAGTTAATAAGTCACACCACATTAAGCTGAGTCATCTTTAAGTGTTGATGAAACTGGTGTCTGAGGTAACTTGGTAACGCCTACTCTAATGTGTCCAAATTTGATTTGCTCAAATTCATAAACAATTAGAATAATAAAACCTCCGGCTCGGCCAGAAGACTTCAGTTCCTGAAGGAGTTCCTGCAGAGTTCCTGAAACAAACCAAGTCCTGACTAGGTCACCTCCTCTCAAATGGGTGAGCCTAAGACAACAAGCTATGCTTCCTTGGTTTGGCCGGCCGGGGAAAAACAACGCTTAATAATTAATAATATACGGAACCATCCTCTTCTTTTTGATCTAGATCAACTATTTTTGTGAACTGCCTCTAAGCTAAACCAAATCCACCAGACGACGCAGTCACCTGGAAGTCACCCAGGTCATCGGTTCGTATCAGGGCCTGCTACAGCTCTTCATACCTCAGAGGCCTCCTCACTGACACTCGTCAGCCACGACCTCTATGACCCTTGAGTCACCGGGAGCTTCCGCACACAAGGTGAAGTAGCCCTGCACGCTGGTGTCAAATGGTCTTTATTAACTTGATAACTTATTAAGACATCCAGATTTGATTTAACCCAGACATCATAGGATCTAAGACACTTAATGCTGATTAGGCAACCTCATCTAGCTTGCACTACATCACCTCATTAATGGTCTCAGTATCTTGTTTACAACCATCATTCATAGTAATTGTTCTGTGTCATCATTGATTGAGAAATATAGTATTAAATTTATTTTTATAACTATTTTCTTGACTCTGTCTGAATTATTCTGAAGTGTGTGGATTACTTACAGGTAAAAGAACCTAGATTAATGTTAAATTAACATTCAAAGATCATTAAGATTAATAATTCATATTTATATGAATTATTACATTTTCATTGATCCTTCTTTAAATATGTGGCACTAGCTCACGCTACACAGATGTGTGTGTGTGTGTGTGTGTGTGTGCGCGTGCACACATGCGTGCGTGAGTGAAAAGTCTCAACATCCCCCACACTTTTGAGAAGCCCCTGAGCATAGTCTTGCATTAGGAGGAACCCAGGGCCAACCGCACCAGCATATGGTCTGACAAGGGGTCTGAGGATCTCATCTCAGTACCTAATGGCAGTCAGGCTACCTCTGGTGAGCACATGGAGGGCTGTGCAGCTCCCCAAAGAAATGCCACCCCACACCATTACTGACCGACTGCCAAACCGGTCATGCTGGAGGATGTTGCAGGCAGCAGAACGTTCACGGAAAATTCAACAGAAAGTTGAACCGAGCTCACTCACACACAAGCAGGTCAGAGACAAAGGACAAAGCAGCCGTGCTGCAGGAGGAGAGAATCAGTCAGGAGTGAAGGGGGAGCTCAGAGCAGCAGACAGAGCAGGTGGGTGACTTCTAAGCAACAATCTGGACCACTGAGATCATCATCAGGAAATGTGTTTGTTCATTTTGGGTAAAAAAATAGACTATAGTGTCAAAATAATGTCTCTGAGCCAATGGCTCTGCCCACAACCCAGAGGCAAATCTTTAATGAGCTGCGTCCACTATGTAGAAACTAAGTCCTAGAAAATGGTACAGGTTTTATGATTTGGGCTAAAAACAACATAATCAGTAGTTTAAAGACCACTGAGAACTATTTAAAATGGCTGAAAAGATGATCGGAGTGGGTCTTTAAGTGTTCCCTTTATTTTTTTGAGCAGTGTGTATTAAATTAATGCTCTTACTAGAGTACAAGCTTTGTCTGGTGTACATTTCTCCTATAGGACATCCCATAATTAACATGTTTGCATCACTCATCAGCCCAAAAGCCAAACTAAAAAGATGAGTCTTTAAGAGAGACTTAAAATCATCCATGGTTGCAGCCATCCTAACAGTTTCATTGAATATTTTCCACAACAGAAAGACAGTAAAAGTCCCAGTGACATTTTTAGATCTATTTCAGTTTGTTTTTAATTAATTTTCCACTAAAATCAACATCCCATTGACAAAATGTCCATACTGTTTTTGCAATAGTTTTCTTCCTAATCCAGAAACAAAATGGTGTTGTTTTTTTTAAATGACAACAAATCTCGTATAGTAGATATTTAGGGGAGAGAAAAAACCATCACTGCCTTTAATCTCTGAACACATTCAGATCTAATCTAATAGCAGAGTTCTTTAGTTATTTTTTCTTCTAAGGTCTGAGAATAAGTAGGACGAATTCCATTTAATTCTCCCAGCATTTCTTTAATGTGCTTTAAGAGTTTAACTTGTATGTATCTGAAACAACAACCCCAGAACCTTGTCTGTGTTAGGTCTTCTTTGAGTTTCAACATCGACCTGTCTAATTACTGGGAAACCCTTCTGACCAACATGTTTTTTGTGACTCTCAGATTTTCTGCTCCATTTCATATCGAACTCATTGCCATGACACGAAAAAATGATACAAAGACTCTGCCAGAGAATCTCTGAACACTTTTAACTCACAAGAATTTACCACATATTCTCCATTGTGCTCGTCTGCCCTCCGTGCTCGCTAGTAATGCGCGGGTTGGAAGACAACCCGCGGGTCCCGCGGGTTGTCTTCCAACCCGCGGGACCCGCGGGTTAATAAATTATTAATTCAGTGCGGTGCGGTTTGGGGCGGGTTCATCAAATATATATATTATATAGATATGCACACTGAAGATAAAGACATTAATCAATGCTTAATTTTGTAAAACATAATATTTAAGACAGTTTTTTAAACACGGTCATGTTTTAAAACGTTATAACGTCAGATAACCTTTGACCCTATGACGTAGGCACGTAGAACGCGGCAGCGAAGTGCGCTCCAAGCAGGTGGCAGGCAGCCACATCAACAAAACGATAGAGGAAGATATTTTGGATAAAGTTCGTTTGGGAGTTTACATTCTTAAAAGAAAGGAGGGACAAACTAATCGCGTGTTTGGGAAAGATTCAGCGAGGTAAGAAGCTCAATATTATAACGTGTTTTTAATGAGGCGGGTTGTAAAACTAGACAAAGTGATGCGGGGCGGTTTGGTGCGGGTCAGACTTTTTGAAATCTGCGGTACCCGCGGGTTGAAGAAAACCCTAACCCGCTCATCACAGGTGCTCGCTGACACATTTGTTTTGGTGGTTCTGGTGCACACTCCACGCGCTCCGGACCTGCGTTAAAGTCCCACCTCCTAGTTTGATTGACAGCAACAGGCAGCTTTCTCCACAGTTTATGCAAGATTGAAATTCAAAATGGGAGACTGTCAATATTGCGGGACGTGAGAAAAGTAATGAAAATGCGGGACGTCTGGTCACCCAAGGGGTGAATGGGGACCCAGCCTAGATGGTAGCCCGCTGCGCCAGTTCAAGTGGGAGTCTTAATCAATGAAGCATTTATGTATATGTTGTCTGTGGGTCTAGCCATGCTCCATTGGAACCTCAGCAGGCCCAAATAGTTTTGTATCCTGCCAGTCACAGTGCTCTATCGGTTTAGTGGGCGGGATGTTACTGCGACTGAGCGAAACAACAAAGATGGCGGTGGCTCGTTTGAAATGACTTTGGCATCAACTTTGGACTATTTAGACTTGGGCTTTTCTTTGAGTTAAGAGCAGATAGAGGTACATACTGCCAGCTGAGGCTAATGCAGCGGCGTGTTGCCCGTCAATACACTTTAAGTGTTGTCAATAAATCACTGCTCTCACTGTTTGACCATTGACCTTCTCTGTCGGTTACACACACTTTATTAAGTTCCATATATGTAGATACTCATCTCACGCAATGCCGTACAGGTGATTCACATCATGGTAATCATGTCCATACATCTGATTGGCCGTTTGTTTGGACAAAGCAGGAAGTACCTTCAAAATAAAAGTGTGACAAGTGTGGCGCATAAAATATGATACAATGTCCAACACATACATCCGTTATTTAGAAAAGGATGTGTTTGGATCTTCTTCGACAGTGTATCGACAGATCTTAAATAAAGTGTACTCAAAGTAAAAGTTACTTAGTTACTTTTTTGTCGGCATAAGGATGGCCTCATCTAAGTAGTGCAAAAGCACAACACGGGCACATGCACTTGCACGTGTGCTTGTTCTCTCTCGCACGCACACACACACACACACACACACACACACACACACACACACACACACACACACACACACACACACACACACACACACACACAATTGAATGAGGTTTTTCCAGGAGTGTACATTTCAAAATCAAAATTATTCTTTTGACAAAACATTTAATGTATTAGTTGCCATCAGTATGTGAAGGACATTTCAAGTAATATGACAAAAACTTCTCCAGATGAACATCTCCTAGCCCACCTTTAAACTACAAATCTATGAACCAAAATGAACTAGATAAATTGCATTTCTTGCAGAAATGCGTTTGAATGCTTGATTGCTGAATATGATAGCTGAAACTGCTGCATTGAAGCTAAAACTAGGCTTAATTGTCAATGTATTTGAAGATTTAGGAGCAAAAATTGCTAAAACGTTTTAAAAAGCCCGAAAAGTAGGTAGAGAACAGAGAAAAAAATCCTAAACAGCAGAAAAATGAAATATCTAAACATAGTTTAAAAAACTTTGCTGCTAAAATGTTTAAACAGCTCATAATTCAGTATAAGTAGTTTAATAGTTAAATTTTCACAATTAGTTGAATTGTGAATTTAGCAGGATATGCTGAAATTTGAAACTGATAGCTGAAGATGCTGAGCAGCTGAACTGAAATAAGCAATTTTCTGCTGTGAAAATTTAGCTTAATTGTAAAAATGAGCTGAAAAGATTTAATAATTTAAGAGCAAAACATCACTAACAAGTGTAATAAAGCCAAATAAGTAAGTGGAGAAAAGAGACAACAATTCTAAACATCATTATCACACCACTGCTCTGCTGCTGTTAGATGCAGCAGGCAGGCCCCTTAATGAGGAAGGCTTTGGATCTGTGCTTCAGATGTCAGATCGGAGGCCTCCAACTTCTCGTCACCATTCGAAAAGTATTGCACCGATTCGGAAAATTCCAAAAGCGTCAGAAGGCTTCGGTGGTGCCCTGTGAGACGTTTTGTGTGCCTAACTTGAATTTTGTAGGAGATATGATGAGTTGATTTCTGCTGTCTGACAGAGACCGGAGCAGAAAATGCCCGTTTTTTTATGGGGTTAAAATGTGGCTGAATCCTCCTTCTGACGCTTGTAACTCAAGAACCGTTACACCTACAGCAAAAACAAAGACATCCCATCGAAGCTGACAAAAAAACCTTCTGCTTTTGAAAAAAATTACGCATGACCTATAAAAGATGTGGTCGTAGCAGATTTTTCTTTCTTTGCAAAGCAAGAATTTGGTCTAGTTCACTAGGCTACTCATCTGCAGCTCCAAACGTCAGATTTGGAGGCCTCGAACGTCTCATCACCATTCCAAAAGTCTTGCACTGATTCGAAAAATTCCAAAACCGTAAGTGGCAGAAGGCTTCGATGGTGCTCTATGTAAATCTTTGTGTGGCTACGTTGAATATTGTAGGAGATATGACAAGACAATTTCAGCTCTCAGACAGCGATCGAAGCACAAAAGCTGAGAAATAATTTGAATGGCAGCCAATGGGAGAAAATCTGGCACTATCGGCATTCTGAGGCTCGTAGCGCCCGCACCGTGACACCTACAGCTAAAATGAAGACATCCCATCGAAGCTGACAAAGATTCCTACTTTTTGAGGTATAATTTGTTTCAGTAGCATAAACGGTGTGGGTGTAGTAAACATCTGTTCGCAGAAATTTTGACCTTGAAATGTTAGAGTGCAGAATGTTCAGCTTAGAGTGGACTGGAAAGATTTCAGAAAAGTGGTTAAAGTCCGAACTAATTAACGCTACGACCACAACTTTTGGAGTACATCCATAAATCTTACATCAAAACGGAGGAAAATCCGTCAGCTTTCATCCAGTGCAAGTCTCATTTCTATTGGTTCTACGGTTCTCTCAGGACACTGCCTGAAGTGGAGCAAAGTTGGTTCTGAACCCTATTTTTTTTAATGGGGGGAGGAGGAGAAATTCCTGAACTTTTCCAAATCGTACCTCAAGTTTAACCTGTGATTATAGAAAAACCGTAAAAGATATCAAGAAGCAAACTTAGCCAATAATAGCTGAACTTGTGAGTTTGTTAAAATTTTCCATTTCCATTCATTTCAATGGGCTGAAAAATCGCAGAAAAAGCTGAATATCTCGGAAACGGTTGAAAATATCAATACCTAGAGATATCGCCATAAAGAGCTGAACAAGCTGAACGTTTTGATACCAAACTTGCTGAAATAGCTGAAAAATTGTTGAAGGAGATGCGAATCAAAAAACGTACAGAAGAAGAAGAAGCAGAATAGAGAAACAGAAAAACAATACTTTGAATGCTTTAACAAGCATTCAAACTAATGATCACAAGTCTTGTGACTTTCCCTGAATGACCCAGTGAAAACCAAACTATCAGATATCTCAATGTTTTCATGATAAACTCTAACATGAGACTGTGCTCTAACCTGTCCAATAATCTAACATTTCACATGAACCATAAGGCAGCTGCTAACAAGGCCCAGCCCTACTGTACCTCTACATTACAGTTCCTTTACTTGTGTGCATCCTGGTGTTTCTCTCTGAACTTCAGGCTTATTTAGAGCAGCTGATCTTTAAAGTTAGCAGAGTTCATCCTTGCTCACTTTGCAGTGAATAGTGTGGAAGTAAGTTTACTCACTCAGCTGACATCAGTTTGTTCCTCCATTCATCCAACTCGAACCAGTAAGCGTCCTTATCCCCCGTAACGTCCATTCTGTCAGAATACGCCAGGGGCGCTCAGGCGTTATAGAGCTAACTCTGTCTTTTTAACACACAGTGTGAGTATCTTCAAACTGTGAAGCTTGGTGTCCAAACATGAACTTTAAATGTTTATTCATGCATTTATCTCCTCCCGTCTAGATTACTGTAACACACTTTTCACATGTATTAAAGTCCCATTAGTCATCATCACACGCTGGTGAAATCACATCTCAACTCTCATCATTTCACCCATCCCCGTGGGGAGCGGTGAGCTGCAGCAGTGGCTGTGCTCAGGAACTATTTGGTGGTTTAGGGCTTGTATCATGCTGTTTTACATCTCCCAGCCCAAAGATAGACACAATATATGATAAAATATTACCGTCACACAATTGAGATGTCATTTTTTATGAAATATAATTATTATTAATAATAATAATAATAATAATAATAATTCATTTTATTTATAGGCGTCTTTCATGGCACTCAAGGTCACCTTTCATAAAGACAGGAAAGATCACATCATAGTAAAACAAAGTAAGATCCCCTAAAGTAAATCAATAAAACAATTAAAAATCAATAAAAAACATTAAAAAATGACAAATGAGATTCACAAACAAAAAGCAGTTTTGAACAAGTAGTTGAGATGTGATTTGAAAAGTGAAATGGAATCAATGTTGCGAATCTCTTGGGGAAGAGAATTCCAGAGGTAAGAGGCAGAGTGACTGAACGCTCTGGCCCCCATGGTCAACCAGTGATAAGGGGGCACATGAATGGAGGAGGAGGATCTGAGACTACGGGTGAGGATGTTAATTTGCAGCAGTTCACAGAGATATGGAGGATCGAGGTTGTGGATGTCCTTGTAAGCAAGAAGAAGAATTTTAAAAGTGATGCGAAATTTTAGAGGAAGCCAGTGCAGCTCCTTCAAGACAGGGGTTTTGTGGTTGGTGGACGGGGTTTTGGAGACAATACGGGTAGCCGAATTCTAGACCAACTGAATTTTGTGTATAGATTTTTGTGGGAGACCAAAAAGTAATGAATTGCAGTAGTCAATACGAGAAGTGACCAGGGTGTGAACAAGTATAGCAGCGCTGTGATATGTGAGGGACAGTCGGAGGCGGTTGATATTACGTAGATGGAAATAGGCAGCCTGAGTAATTTTACTAATATGGGACTGAAATGATAATGTACCATCAAGGATGACACCCAGACTCTTAACCTTAGGTGAGGGACTGATGGAGGAGTTATCAATGGTAAAAGAAGTACAGTCTGACTTAGCCAAAATTTTGCCAAGTGGAAGGAGATAGATGATAAATAGAAGAGGTCCTAGGACAGAACCTTGGGGAACACCGGATGTGACAGGAGTGGACATGGACTTGTAGGATTTTATTTGAACAAATTGAGTGCGACCTAAAAGATCCGATTTAAACCAGTTTAAAGGAGTGTTCATGATTCCAATAGTTTCCAGTCTGTTCAGGAGGATGGTGTGTGAGATGGTGTCAAAGGCTGCACTCAAATCTAAAAGAATAAGAATAGTTAACAGTCCAGAATCAGCTGCAGTGAGGAGGTTGTTAGTGATTTTAACCAGAGCTGTTTCTGTGGAGTGAAGTGGGCGAAATCCAGATTGAAACTTTTCAAAGAGATTATTGTTTGTCATGAACTTGGGATGCAACTATTTTTTCAATTATTTTGGACAGAAATGGTAGGTTAGAGATCGGACGGAAGTTGCTGAAGATATTGACATCTGCACCAGGTTTTTTTAATATAGGAGTTATTGCAGCAGATTTAAGCGATGAGGGAACAATACCAGAGGTAAGAGAGGAGTGAATTATACCAGTAATTAAAGGAGAGAGAGAGATGAAGAACAAGCCTTGACTAAGAGAGTGGGAAGTGGATCTAATAGACAGGTGGAGGATTTAGACTTTTGAATCAAGTTGGATATTTCAGAAGAGGATGGAAGTTCAAAACTTGAAAGTGTATGAAAAAGAGGGACAGTCAGAAAAGGTAGCGTGGGTTGATAGGAGGGTGTAGGAGACAGCTGCTGATGTATATGTTCAATTTTAGCATTAAAAAATGACATCAGAGAATTACAGGTTGCACTAGAGCAGAAGTAACAAAGAATAGAGTCTGGAGAACAGAGAATGTTGCGAACCACTGAGAAAAGGGCTTTTGTGTTCCCTTCTCCAGTACTGATTAATCCTGAATAGTAGGAAGTTTTTGCAGAGTTAAGGGCATCTTTGTAATGTAGAAGGTGATTACGATACATTTCTATATGAGTGGTAAGTCCAGTCCTCTTTGACAGACGTTCCAGACGATGACCTGAGGTTTTGAGATGACGTAGCTCTGTTGTAAACCAGAGAGCAGAGCGTGTGAAGGAGACAGTCTTGGTTTTTAATGGTTCTAGAGAGTCTAAAAGACCAGAGTCCATGATTATAACTGTAGAGCAGTTCATCAGGAGCAGTTAAACAGTTTGGGAAGGAAAGGTTACTAACACCATTAATAAGAGCAGCAATATTGATGTTCTTAATATTCCAGAAGGATAAAACATGTGATACATTGAATTTAGCGAGGGGGTAGGTTCACGGTGAAGGATAGAAATAGGTGATCAGAGATAGGTAGATCCATGGCATCAAGGTGAAGAGGGATGACACCTGTACAACAAGCTAAGTCTAATATGTGCCCTTCAGAGTGTGTAGGAAAATCCACATATTGTTGTAAATCACAGTTATCTAGACATGATATAAAATCTTTAGTAAAAGCATTATTGGTGTTATCAATGTGAATATTAAAATCTCCCATTAAAATAATATTCTGGGACAGGGAATTTAAATAGGTTAAAAAAGCAGAAAATTCATTAATAAAGTCCTTATTGCATTTTGGTGAACGATACGCACAGGCAATGACTGTAGGATCAGGTCCATTCAGTTGAACAATGAATCTATAAGTTATTTTACTTATATATATATATATATATATATATATATATATATATATATATATAGATATATAGATATATATATATACATATCATACATATATACATATCATATATATATATATATATATATATATATATATATATATATATATACACTGCTCACAAAAATGAAAGGAACACTTTGANAGAAACACATTAGATACATCAGATCTCAATATGAAGTTGGATATCTATACAAATAACGACAGGGCAATGTCTTAGGAACAAAAGGATGCCAAGTCTTTTAATGGAAATAAAAGTGTTCAGCCTACAGAGGGCTCAATTGTGTAGACACCCTAAAATCAGAGTGAAATGAAGATGTGGCAGGCTAGTCCATTATTTCAAAAACTTCATTTCTGCAACTCAAAATGCTTTTCAGTATCTTGTGTGGCCCCCACGAGCTTGTGTGCATGCTTGACAACGTCGGGGCATGCTCCTAATGAGACAACGGATGGTGTCTTGTGGCATTTCCTCCCAGATCTGTGTGAGGGCATCCCTGAGCTCTTGTACAGTCTGAGGAGCAACCTGGCGCCGCCTAATGGACCCAAACATAAATGCATAACTAGTAATCCAAAAGAAAATCAAAAATAGTTGCAGGCGGACATTAAATAATGCTATAACAAAATTCTAAATAAATGAAAAGATGTAATACAGTTTAGGTCAGCCGGTAATTTTTTTCCAGTCCAATGGAGCTTTGATGGAAAAAGCCAGCTTCCCTAGCTCCTTTTTAAAATGAAGAACTACCAATGAAGTCTGATGAGTTCTGCAAATATTTTAGTGGGACTGGAATGGTATTAATAAGGTGGTGCACTTGCCTGCATTTTATTTGAGACTTGACTCGACTTGAGGACTTACTTGAGACGTGCAAAACAATGCCTTGGTCCTACCTCTGGTAATGTTATCTTTCATTAAAGTAATATTTGATTAAAAGAAAATTTAACACACAGAATCTAGGAATATATCAAAAAGTGCTCTGCGTGCGTGCGCATGCATGTGAAAACAAAACAAAAAAGACTTAGAAAATAAACTGTGTGAATAATAAAGCTGATTTGGCCAGGGTATCTCCTCCCTGTTATGATGAGCTGAACCAGTAGTTCCCAAGGGCATCCCCGCAAGATTGTCTGTGCTATGGTTGTGAGGTTAGCAAGATTTTATTTATAAAATCCCAATAACACACTCTACAGTATAATCAGAACTCCATGTAAAAGTTATAATGCTGTATGATTTTATAAAGTTTGTAAATGATCACATGTAATGTGTGTATGCGTGTAGCACAGCATGTGGTAACGGTCTGGGAGAATAAATGGCTTTGAACCTTAACAATAAAATGACTAATAAATAACATAGCTGTTGTCTTGCAAGTATGCCCAAGGGTTAGGGTTAGAGCTGCACTAACTGTCGTCCTGTTCTTCATAGGCCACGCCTCACCAGGGGGCCTACTCACGAGAAGAGGAACTACTCAGGGAGCGGAAACGTTTGGGTGCATTTGGCATCACCTCATATGACTACCATACCAAGACTGGTCTGTTCCTGTTTCAAGCCAGTAATAGCCTCTTCTACTGTCAGGATGGAGGCAGCAATGGCTTCATCGTGAGTACGACACTGCTAACAGTATGGTGTCATTTACAGGATGTAGAAAAGATGCTGTCACTTGTTGCAGGTTATTTGGATTACTAGGCTTTTCCTGGTCTGTGTCACGAGGGCAGCAGGCCCCTATGAAGGCCCAGACTGTCTTTAGCCCCAGCCTGGTCGAACCCCAGTGTGTTTCTATGCCTAGAGACACACTGCCTGTCCCAAAGCATGTCACACACACAAATGATTTGATGGGCCTGTGATCACGGCTCACATTCACTGTGGCGTCATATCCATAAGCTTCTGCATCATCACCGGAGCCATCCAGAGTTACATTATTTTTTCATCCAGATCTTGTATTGATGATGGGAGAGTCCAACCAGGGCATGGAGCCCTCTCCACAGTGGCAGTTCGTCCATAGGGGGCACTGGGGCGCCGCCCCACCCGTCTCACAGGAAGAGGAAGAAGAAGATAGGAATCACAAAATATTAAAAAAACATGAAAATTAAATGAAACGATGTATAGATCGTTTCGTTTAATTTTCTCACACACTTATACCATGACCACAATGTCTAGTGACGTATTTCCTGTTCCTTTTGGTCGCAGAATTCTATACCGTCTTGACCCCCGCTTCGGACATTTGCCGATTGAGAGTCCGCGAACAAACACCCCACCCTGCTCGCACATTTTTCCGCAGGAGGGAATTCTATGGATCCTAGGGGGGCTTCACAGAAAGTAATTGGGAACCACTGGATTACATGAACCGAGTAGATTTTTTTATACTAGAACACGAATTATGACCATAAACTAGCAAAGATAAGACTGAATAAATGCTTTTGACTTCATGAAATGAGCTGTTTTATTGCTGCGTTCGCAGCTTGCTTCGTGAGTTTTGCAGGTAGGGTATTGATACTTATATTGTTGTAAAGAGGAGAGTCTGGGCTTTAATTTGAACAGCTGCTTCTGTAGATAGGATCATATTGCACTGTCGCTACTGTGTGTTTTTCTCTATGTGTATTTAGTGTCTTTTTACGGCCTTTCCATTTAGCGGCTTATTGGGTGGTGTTGAGGTAGAAAACATGGATTCTATCATTTAGAAGAGCCTCTTCCTGTTACGTACATCTGCAGTTTACATATATTGGTGAATATTAAGCATGTTTTTGGAACAACTTTGTTGCCGGAAGTGCTTGAGGACCCGGTACCGGGTCCATCATATTAAAGTTGTGTGACGCATAAGAATGGTAATTTGGCGTCCCCTAGTGGTGATTCGTGGTTAGAGCTCACCTGAGAACTGACTTGCAAAAATGTACCCCACCAAAAAAATATTCAGCAGCCACTACTGCTTCTCTAGCACATCCCAAAGATTCTTAACGTGTCCAGATCTGGACTCTGTGAAGGCTGATCCATGTGTGAACATGATGTCTTGCGCTTCCCGAACCACACTTTCATAATTTGAGCTTGATGAATCCTTATCCTGGAATAAGCCTACTGGCTTCAATGATTCCTGTTTTGTTGGAACAGTCGGCATATAATCTCCACATGCCTGAACCACCTCAGCTGGCTCCTCTTGACGTGGAGGAGAAGCAGCTGCTCTACTTCAATCTCCTGAGACCAGCTACCTGACAGAGGAACTCGTTTCAGCTGCTTGTATTCATGATTTTATTCTTTTGGCCATTGCCCAAAGCTCATGAGCATAGGTGAGAGTTGGGATGAAGATCGACTGGTAAATTTAAAGCTTCACATACTGACTCAGCTCCTCTTCACCACATCAGAACAGTTCTGCCCTGATTTGCTGGTCGATTTCCAGCTCCCTTCTTCCTTCACTCATCAACAACACTCTGAGACACTTAAACTCCTCCACTTCAAGTAGAATCTCTCTCTCCCCACATGGTTAACAACCATGGCCATGGATTTGGAGGTACTTCCCCCTCGACTGTGAACCTCCCCAGCAAGCGTTGAAGTACCAGAACCACATTGCTCCTCCTCAATCTGAGCTTCAGCTATGGACTGAACCCTCCTCTTCAGGACCTTATGGCACTTACACACTAGCACCGGGTCGGCTCCGATCGGTCGGCCTCAGTCGGCCCCGGCCCCGCCAGGTTGTTTACACACGTCGTCCAGGACACCCTTTGGAATGCGGACGTGATAGGCGGTCTCAGAAATGCACGCGAAAAATTGGCGCGAATATATCAGTGATGTGGGCGGGTCAAAGGAGCGCAGAGAAGTTTGTGTGGTGTCTTCCTTATTAGAAAAGGCTGTGTGTGTGTGTGTGTGTGTGTGTGTGTGTGTGTGTGTGTGTGTGTGTGTGTGTGTGTGTGTGCGCGCTGCGCTCCTCACAGCCGACAGGAAGAGAGAAACGGTTGGGTGGGTCAGAGGAGCGCGGAGAAGTCTGCGGTCTCTTCCTTATTAAACAAAAGGCTGTGTGGCAGCACTGTGTCAGTGTGTGTGTGTGTGTGTGTGTGTGCGCGCGCGCTGTGCTCATCACAGCAGACGGAAACAGATAAAACAGCTTCAGTCAGAGGCTTGTTAACTCCTCCGCATTCAGAGTGATAATGAAGCGCACATGGGGGAAGCCCCTGCTGGCGATTCTATCCACTAATCGGAGGTTCCCCCTAAAGGTAGGCGTGAGTTTGAGCCAACCAATGAGTAGGCAGTGGGTGTGTTGGCCCGGTTTCGACAAAAAGCAGACCTCCTTCGGATGAGGGCCGAAAACACGTACGGTTCAGCTCTGGAAATCACCGGGCCACCCGGATGTGAAAGGAACTTACCCAATCCCGCCCGTTCCGAGCCGGTGCTAGTGTGTAAGCGCCACTAGAGTACACCTTTCCATGGAGGTTGAGAAGTGTGAGCCCCTGCAGTTGGAACACACCCTTTTATCCTCCTTCACAAAGTGATTTATTTTTGCAATTAATTATTTTAAAGAAATTGGTTTTCTAAGGTTCATAAATCTTGTTCCTACCCAGAATTGTTTAATCTTTACACATATTATATTTAGTATTATTACATGGTTGATGATGGGTAAAAAGAAAAGAGAAGAAACTGTAATATATGAATGTTTTTTAGAGAATCCGTGCGAATCCTTAGCTGTTAGTCTTGGTTCTCTGAGGCTGCAGTCTGTAGTTTTGCTGCTGACTGAGACTGAATGCTGTTTTCAGCAGTCTGCTCCTGTAAAGCCTGTGGAGATCAAGAGCCAGTGCTCAGGAACCCGCATGGACCCCAAGATCTGCTCTGGACACCCTGATTTCATAGCCTTCATCAACAACAACGACCTGTGGATTGCTAACATTAAGACAGGAGAGGAGCGGAGACTCACCTACTGTCATAAAGGTGGGACGGTTTTTATCTGTTTGACCTTTGGCCTGGTACCCGAGGCCTGCAGAGCCTGAGATAGGATTGTTGAGTTTAGGTCATGTTCATGTGTTTTTGATCTGAGGTCATTTAAAAGCCTCAAAGACCAGGTCATTCATGTTCAGGTGTGTAAGAGCTGTTACTTAAGGATGAATGTTTACCTCAGGGTGTTCCACTAAAGCTGAAGGTTGCCATCACCTGTATGTAAGCGTATATTAAATTATATTTTTTTAGGCTTAGACAACGTTAAGGATGATCCCAAGTCTGCAGGTGTGGCAACGTTTGTAATCCAGGAAGAGTTTGACCGTTTTACTGGATACTGGTGGAATCCCTCAGTAGCAGAAGGTCAGCACTTCATTACAAACAATTATTAATGCAACAATTCATGTTTTAATGAGCAGAACCTGATGGGTTCTTCAATTGGACACACTGTTGTGTCACTGTATTCTCTTATGTCTTCTCAGACCCGGATGGCTTTAAAACTTTGTTACTTCTGTATGAAGAGGTGGACGAGACAGAAGTAGAAATTATTCATGTTCCATCTCCTGCTCTAGAGGAAAGAAAAGCAGATGCATACAGATATCCTCGCACAGGTTGGTACTGCCCTGGTTCTGGGTCAGATCTGAAGTATTCAGTCACTTCATTTTAAACACGTTTCTTTGTCCTTATTCTCAGGCAGCAAAAACCCCCAGGCCACCTTGAAGCTAGTGGAGATCAACACAGACAGTGGCGGGAGAGTAGGTCTCGCTTTAGCATTAGCCTTTGGCCTGCTGCTCTTCAGATTCATCCTTTGATTTTGTGTGTGTGTGTGTGTGTGTGTGTGTGTGTGTGTGTGTGTACAGATTGTAAGTACACAAGACAAACAGCTGGTGGTCCCATTCAGCTCTTTATTTCCTGGAACAGAATACATCGCCAGGGCGGGCTGGACGAATGACGGGAAGTTGTAAGTGTGTATGTTTTTATTTAGGAGGGCTTCATGATTTAATGTAACACCTTCAACTGCTGCGTGTCCTAGTGGATGGGCTGTGCTGTTGGATCGTAGTCAGAGAAAACTTCAGTTGGTTCTGCTGCCTTCAGCCCTTTTCATCCCCGCCACAGCAGACCCGGTCCTGAGACAGGACAGCGTGGGGGCTGTGCCCAGTACCACGCATCCATACATCATCTACGAGGAGAACACTGATGTCTGGATAAACGTAAATCATTCTCCTAAATCTCTTTGGTTACTTAAAAATCTGGTTCCCATAGAAACCGAGTAATACTTGTTCGTTCTGAAATATGATCAGTCACTCTGAGTTCTCTTTCATATAGGCTTCGCCTTTTAAGGCTTATCGCTATTGGGTGACAATCCTTCCCTAACTAATGACTGAAGAACTTTAATGCATGCTGCGTACTGGGCGGGCCCCAGACCAGTATAAGAGGGAACCTGGACAGGGGATCTGCTCCCATTTTCTCTTCAGCAACTTTTCTCTGAGAGCTGCAGAGTAATTATCCTTACCTTTTTCATCATGTCCAGTTTAAAAGACTGTGTCCAGGGTGAGCCTCCTTATCATGACTCTGACGAGGAAGCTGCTTCTCAGTTACTCTACCTGGTGCGTGCACGTGGTGTGCACTTCGGAGCTGCGCTGTTCCTAGGGTTTGTTTGTGATGGCTCTGTTGGGTGCCCTCTGTCTGCCCAGCACCTCTCACACTGGCTGTGTGAGGCTATTTCCCTTGGTCATGCTTCTTTTGGATTAGATCCCCCAGAGAAGCTGAGAGCTCACTCCACCAGGGTAATCTCCTCCATGGCATGGCATGGAGAAATGTCTGTGGAGGATATTTGCATGGCAGCTTCCTGGTCCTTGCCATGTGGTATGAGTGTTCGCCCTGAGACTGGGAGATGGTGGGTTCAAATCCACGGTCGAGTCATAACAAAGACTTAAAAAATGGGACCCAATGCCTTCCAGCTTGACACTCAACATTAAGGGGTTTGATTGAGGGGGGTTAAACCACCAAATGGTTCTCGAGTGCGGCTGCGTCTACAGCTCACCGCTCCCCCAGAGAACAAATTTTACACACCAGTGTGACAACTAATGAGACTTTAACTTAACCAGTGAGGCATGAACTACACCCTACTTTGCCGCTAACCCAATAGTGATTAGCCTTAAAGGGCGAAGCCTATACGATGGTTACGTATACGTATTGTAACCCTAAATTCTATGAGTATTGGCGCAGCCCTTTAAGGTGGCGAGCCTCACTGTTTCTGGTTGGCCAAATAGCCTCGGCAGCAGATCCCTGGTCCAGTCTCCCTCTTAAACTGGACCAGGGCCTACCCCGTAGGCAGATGTTCGTTAAAGTTCTTCAGTGATGGTTAGGGAAGGGAATGTCATCCAATAGTGATTAACCTTAACAGGAAGCACCAGAGTGTTTTCTCCACAGAAACTGACTCACAAGGCATTCATTCCTACTAGAGACCACTGCAGATTTATAGAAATAATAAGAGAATGAGAGCTTTAATCTAAACATCAATCAGTAAACAGTTGCTGTGTTCTTCTTTAACGGACTTTGTTTTTGTCTGTGCAGGTTCATGATATTTTCTACCCTTTTGTTCAAAACACAGAAGATGAATTTACTTTCATCTGGGTGAATGAGTCAAAAACAGGTTTCAGCCACTTGTATAAAATCACCTCAGTGTTACAACAGCGCTGTTACCAGTGGGCTGAAGGCTACCATCACATGGAGGGTAAGGCTCTGCTCCCATCTAGATAACATCATTATTATTAAAGTATAGATTCATTTACACTTCAACTGTTAGAGTCTGGTCTCCTGGTTTTGCAGGAAACTTTAGATGTTCAGTGAAAGAAGAGGTTACTCTGACTGGTGGAGAATGGGAGGTGCTGGCTAGACACGGGTCCAAGGTAAACACACACAATCAGAAACAACCACTGATCAAACCTTATGTCCAGAAGATAAAGTGAGAAGAGAGAATATAATATAACATTTGTAAAACAAATAAACACATTTCCATCACAGAGCATACAGTTGTCCCACTGTTTGGAAAGGCTTGAGGAGTATCTAGGTTCGAGTTGACAGAGCTCCAGTTACACTTATTTGACTTAGTCAAAAAACAAATACATTTATACACGTAGTTCCACAGTAGAGCATGAATTATCATCATAATAATAACAAGAATTTCTGATCCAATCCTTCTTAGAGCTGAAGAAAATAACCTAATAATCGATGCATCAAGATGCAGACAAATGTTTCAGAGTTGTAGAAGAAGCACGCCATAATCGATTATAGTGGAATTTAGTTTTGTTTTTTTCACCGTGGCCCCAGCATCGCATCCAAATATGTCAGAGTGGGACGTGTCCTCCACATTTACCCAGTAGGAAATATTGGTCTGCCTTTATGTGGCGTTGCAGGGCTGAGCGCTGGAGTTCTAACCTGAGACCGAACCTGAACTGAGTAACCCTGATGGGTTGAGTCGGATTTGGGCCAAGGAATTATGTTAATTGAGCGGGTTGAGTCGCACAGCGCGCTCAGCTCGCAGTGAGAGAGAGAGAGAGAGAGAGAGATGCAAGAGTGTCTGCTGACACAACAAAGGAGAAGAGGACGCACCGCTAAACACGCTTCATTATTCCTCCTTGGTGCTTTAAGACGTTCTTAAATAACTCAGGTGCAATTTGGCTCAGAGCGGGTGCTGGGATGTCGGGAGACCCAGTGTCGGGGGGGAGTGACAGCGACCGTCAGAATCTAATCGTCTGTCTCTTATTTGGGGACACCGAGAGGTTTACAGGAGAGAGTGAGCCACAACAGAACAATCAAAGAGAAATCAATGATGTTGTGCTGCTGTTCCACCCTGTAAGACAGGGGTATTCAGTTCCAGGCCTGCAGGGCCGGTATCCAGTACGTTTTAGTTGCATGCTGTTCTTCTTTGAATGCAGCTTTGTCCTCCTTGCAGCACAGCTTTAATTGTCTTCAACATGCCTTCTCCAACCTTCACCTTCATTTAAACACAAGTAAAACAAAGTTCATGATCTTCAACCGTAACTTACCGCAATCAACTTGCCACCCTAGTATTGTTTCCCTGGATGGTACAGAACTACAACTTGTCAGTTCCTATAAGTATCTGGGTATCTGGCTTGACAGCACACTTTCATTTGACATTCACATTAATTCATTACTCTCTAAAGTCAAGTCAAGGATTGGGTTTCTATACCGCAACAGGTCATCCTTTACTCATTCTGCAAAGCAAACCTTGGTCAAAATGACAATCCTTCCCATCTTAGATTACGGTGACATCATTTATAGGACTGCTTCCAAAAACCTTCTTCATAAACTCGATGTCNNCTCTCTCTCTCTCTCTCTCTCTCTCTCTCTCTCTCTCTCTCTCTCATGGCACAAGGTGGAAGGTGGTGGAAGGGCTGGGAGTCGTGAGTCTGGTGGATTAATTGTGTTTTCTGGAGGGTGAAATCAGATAACTCTATTCAACTTTTTCTAACCTTTTTTCCTGTTTGGTGTATGAAGTAGTTTGGAGGTTGTTGAGAGTGCGGTTTACCGCGGTGTTTTCCGTGCCGGGATGGCGTTCTGGGCGACGCGCAAGAACCGAGCCTCCGGCCTCCACCTCGGTGGAACAAGTGTTGTTGGCGGTTGGAGACCAGGTGGGACATGGAAATATTCTGTTTGCCTCGCGCATGAACAAAGGGCTCGTGATGTTTCTTGAGCGTCAGGAACAGGTGGGACAACTTGTGCAGGACGGGATTCATGTGAATGGTGAGTTTTTACAGTTTTGTCCGTTAGCGTTACTGTCTCCCCACGTCACTGTGTCGGGAGTTCCTCCCTTTGTTCCAAACTCTACCCTGGAGAAGGAGCTCAGGCGTTTTGGGAAAATGGCGAGTCTGGGGTGTAAAGATGCTAAACTGAGACATGTCCAGTCTCTGCGGAGACAGGTGTTTATCAGTGGCGGCTGGTGAATTTTTTTTTGGGTGGGGTGCAGTTTTTTATTTTTATTTTTTTATGTTAGTTCTTGTGAATGGTTTTTATCTTGAGAGGCGCTATATAAACGATCGTTATTTTCTTTATTTGCAGGTCAGTTTTTCAGATGCGCTAACCACATATCACCACTAGGGAACGCCAAATTACCATTCTTATGCGTCACACAACTTGAAATCTACGGACCGGTCCAGGAGCACTTAGCAACAAAGTTGTTCCAAAAACATGCTTCATATTCACCAATATATGCAAACCTTACACACACTAAACAGGAAGAGGCTCTTTTAAACGATAGAATCCACGTTTTCTACCTCAACACCACCCAATGACTGCAAATGAAAATCAAAACAAAGCTATTTTCATGAAGTCAAAAGCTAAATTCTGTCTTACCTTGCTGGTCAAAATAATCCATCTAATAGTAAAAAATCCACTTGGTTCGTAGAATCCACTGATAAAAAGATGAAACTACTAGTTTTCTCCATAGTCAACGTTAGCAGCAGCTCCACAACAACAAAGGACGGTGAACTAGCCTGTGGAGAAATTTCCGGTTCTGTCTGGGCTGGGTGAGCTGACCAATCAGCATCCTCCTCCTGATCTGAGTAGACTCCCCCGTTTGCTTGCGATCGCAACCATATGCGCCCAACAGCTCTCCTATTGCTTGTCATTGGGGATCCAGCGCGCATGCGCCAGTTAGCCCGTTTTAAGTCAATGGTAAAGATTGCTGCGCCCGCGAGAGGACACGTGACAGGAAGTACGTCGACGTTTCGGCCGTGTTAAAAGTATTAACTTTATTAAACTACAATTAAATGCAGATTACACACAGCACTTACAGCCCATAAGGTGTATAGATCGTTTAGTTTAAATTTTATGTTTTTTTAAATACATTTTGTGATTCCTCTCTTCTTCTTCCTCTTCCTGTGAGACTGGTGGGGCGGCGCCCTAGCGCCCCCTATGGACGAGCCGCCACTGATGTTTATGTATTTGGACTCTCCGTCACAAACGCTGGACGTCTCATTCAGAGTGAAGCATGAGGAAGGGTATTACATGGTGTATGCTAGCTCTGGGGTGATGAAATGTTTTGAGTGTGGAGACGTGGGTCACAAGCGCATCGCTTGTCCCCACTGACAAAACGCAGCAGGACCGGGGGCGGAGGCAGAACCCGCGGCCCCCCTCCCTCCGGCGGGGATCAGGCCCGGTGTCACAGTGAGTGGCGCTGTGACCAGTGGCTCGCAGGGAGCAGGTGAGGGTACAGTAGGGACAGAGACTGTGGCAGAAGGATAGTCAGTGTCGAAGGGAACGAAGGCCGGTGCTGGCTCTGACCCAGTGGAGCAGCAGCCGGTAGAGGCGAGGCCTTGAGGCCCGGAGCCGACGGGTGACGCGACAGCCTCTTTAGGCGTGCGTTCACCAGAGGAAGGTGATCAGAAAGAAACAGACCAAGTGGTAAAAGCAGAGTCCTTAACTAACAGGGGACAGCCAGACTGTCAGTATGCACAGGTTCCGGAGCAGAAGCAGGCGGAACCGAGCAGCGAGGCCGAGGGGGCGGGGCTGCCTGCTGCTGGTTGTAATGGCGATGCTGTAAATGATGTGGTGAATGAGTGTGATTCAGACTCGGACAGTGTTTCGATGGTGGACAGTGGGCTGCTGGAGGAGAGTTTGTACTCTCTGGAGGAGATTAATGGGTTTCTGGATGAAACTTAAGGAAAATCGGTCGACATACTGCGATATTTTCCTGATGCTGTAAAGTTTATCAGGTCGGCCTCCACACTTCAGAAAGAGGTGGGCCTGGATTGTTTAGATGAGAAGAAGCGCTACCGGTTAAAGAAACATGTTTTGAGTTTGAAAAAAAGTTTAGGGTGGACCAAAGTGGGGAAGAAAGGGAAGGTTATAAAATAGGACTCTTATGAGTCAAATTTTAAACTGTTCTGGGAGGCTTGGCAGGCTAAGAAAAGTGATTTTAAATCCATCAATCAATGGTAGGAGCAGGGAAAGGCTCAAATTAGAGTTTTTTGTCAACAATACACGCGAGGGTCTACCAACAAAATAAGAAAGGCCGTGGCAGATTTAGAGAGAGACATCAGAGCGCTAGAGACGCTTTCTGGTCATCAACCTGCTCAGCAGGACACCTTGCAGCAAAAGAGGCATGAGCTGAATTTCTTCCTGCAGGAGAGAGCCAAAGGAGCCCTGATCCGAGCTCGTCTCACCACACTACAGGACATGGATGCCCCAACATCCTTTTTCTTTAACCTAGAAAGGACTTCCAATCAGAAAAAACAAATGGTTGGCCTCCGTCTTCCCGATGGACAGTTAACCACAGATCCTGCAGAGATGAGGAAGCATGCGGAGGAATTCTACAAGAGCCTCTTTGGGGCAGATCCCTGTGATGTANGATCCCTGGTCCAGTCTCCCTCTTAAACTGGACCAGGGCCTACCCCGTAGGCAGATGTTCGTTAAAGTTCTTCAGTGATGGTTAGGGAAGGGAATGTCATCCAATAGTGATTAACCTTAACAGGAAGCACCAGAGTGTTTTCTCCACAGAAACTGACTCACAAGGCATTCATTCCTACTAGAGACCACTGCAGATTTATAGAAATAATAAGAGAATGAGAGCTTTAATCTAAACATCAATCAGTAAACAGTTGCTGTGTTCTTCTTTAACGGACTTTGTTTTTGTCTGTGCAGGTTCATGATATTTTCTACCCTTTTGTTCAAAACACAGAAGATGAATTTACTTTCATCTGGGTGAATGAGTCAAAAACAGGTTTCAGCCACTTGTATAAAATCACCTCAGTGTTACAACAGCGCTGTTACCAGTGGGCTGAAGGCTACCATCACATGGAGGGTAAGGCTCTGCTCCCATCTAGATAACATCATTATTATTAAAGTATAGATTCATTTACACTTCAACTGTTAGAGTCTGGTCTCCTGGTTTTGCAGGAAACTTTAGATGTTCAGTGAAAGAAGAGGTTACTCTGACTGGTGGAGAATGGGAGGTGCTGGCTAGACACGGGTCCAAGGTAAACACACACAATCAGAAACAACCACTGATCAAACCTTATGTCCAGAAGATAAAGTGAGAAGAGAGAATATAATATAACATTTGTAAAACAAATAAACACATTTCCATCACAGAGCATACAGTTGTCCCACTGTTTGGAAAGGCTTGAGGAGTATCTAGGTTCGAGTTGACAGAGCTCCAGTTACACTTATTTGACTTAGTCAAAAAACAAATACATTTATACACGTAGTTCCACAGTAGAGCATGAATTATCATCATAATAATAACAAGAATTTCTGATCCAATCCTTCTTAGAGCTGAAGAAAATAACCTAATAATCGATGCATCAAGATGCAGACAAATGTTTCAGAGTTGTAGAAGAAGCACGCCATAATCGATTATAGTGGAATTTAGTTTTGTTTTTTTCACCGTGGCCCCAGCATCGCATCCAAATATGTCAGAGTGGGACGTGTCCTCCACATTTACCCAGTAGGAAATATTGGTCTGCCTTTATGTGGCGTTGCAGGGCTGAGCGCTGGAGTTCTAACCTGAGACCGAACCTGAACTGAGTAACCCTGATGGGTTGAGTCGGATTTGGGCCAAGGAATTATGTTAATTGAGCGGGTTGAGTCGCACAGCGCGCTCAGCTCGCAGTGAGAGAGAGAGAGAGAGAGAGAGATGCAAGAGTGTCTGCTGACACAACAAAGGAGAAGAGGACGCACCGCTAAACACGCTTCATTATTCCTCCTTGGTGCTTTAAGACGTTCTTAAATAACTCAGGTGCAATTTGGCTCAGAGCGGGTGCTGGGATGTCGGGAGACCCAGTGTCGGGGGGGAGTGACAGCGACCGTCAGAATCTAATCGTCTGTCTCTTATTTGGGGACACCGAGAGGTTTACAGGAGAGAGTGAGCCACAACAGAACAATCAAAGAGAAATCAATGATGTTGTGCTGCTGTTCCACCCTGTAAGACAGGGGTATTCAGTTCCAGGCCTGCAGGGCCGGTATCCAGTACGTTTTAGTTGCATGCTGTTCTTCTTTGAATGCAGCTTTGTCCTCCTTGCAGCACAGCTTTAATTGTCTTCAACATGCCTTCTCCAACCTTCACCTTCATTTAAACACAAGTAAAACAAAGTTCATGATCTTCAACCGTAACTTACCGCAATCAACTTGCCACCCTAGTATTGTTTCCCTGGATGGTACAGAACTACAACTTGTCAGTTCCTATAAGTATCTGGGTATCTGGCTTGACAGCACACTTTCATTTGACATTCACATTAATTCATTACTCTCTAAAGTCAAGTCAAGGATTGGGTTTCTATACCGCAACAGGTCATCCTTTACTCATTCTGCAAAGCAAACCTTGGTCAAAATGACAATCCTTCCCATCTTAGATTACGGTGACATCATTTATAGGACTGCTTCCAAAAACCTTCTTCATAAACTCGATGTCGTTTATCACTCAGCAATCCGTTTGGTCACTGGTGCCCCTTTCACTACTCATCATTGTGATCTGTACTCACTCGTTAACTGGCCATCACTCCATTCCCGCAGGTTGTTACATTGGTATCAATTTATATACAAAACAATCATCGGTAGAACACCGTCATATCTTCGCTCATTACTCATCACTTCCAACAACCAGCGCATTTTAAGTCCCAGTAACCTAATCTCTATGGTTATTCCCAAAGCTCGCACCTCCTTTGGCCGCTCCTCATTCCAGTTTGCTGCTCCCAATGACTGGAATGAACTGCAAAAATCACTAAAGCTCACTACCTACGTTCCATTATCTACCTTCAATAATTCATTGCAATCAATAGTTTCTGATCAATGTGCGTGCTTCTGAGTACTTAAAGATTGTTTTAAGTCTGTTTTGATGGCTTGTTCATATTATATATGAGAACAGTCCTTTGTTTTTATGTCTAGCTGTTTTATCTTATCTTTATCTGCATTTTTTTTATCTTATCTGTTTTTTATCTTATCTGTTTGTGTAAAGCTAACTATGAGTCTGTTGCTGCTGCCTCTTCGTCGTTGTAAATGAGAATGAGTTCTCAATCGACTCATCTGGTTAAATAAAGGTTCAATAAAAAAAATAGTTTTAACTCTGTTTCAACACACCTGATTTCTATCACAGGTAATTAACAGGCTTCTGCAGAGCCTGATGAGCTGCTGCACAGGTGATTCAACCACTGAATCTAGTGTGTTGGAGCAGAGAAACCACTAAAGCATGCTGGATAGTAGCTCTCCAGGGGCGGAGTGCACCAGCTGGGCGTACGCCCGGGCGTAACCTTAAGTCCGACGTAGATTTGAAAGTTACGCCCAGCTCGTTGTTAAGACGAGTGCACCACTCAGGCGTAAGCCCTTCAGCCGCTGCGCCCAGGTGTAACTTTTACGCCTGGTGTGGAGCAGGCGTGAGTCAGAAGATCTAGCCTAGAGTTATTGTATGATCGTCTAAACAGCTTATATGTGCAGACGGAGAAGCTAACCTGGCACAGCTGAGACTCACGAGGATGCAGCTGATTAATTTGTTCTTAAAGCATTGATGAAAGAGGCTATCGTCATTGTTTAAGCACTATTTTATTCATTACACAACAGAATATTGTGTGTCTATAATAATAATAATAATCCATATGAGCCATAGTTGACCTATTCCGATCATTTTCCTGGATGCAGCGTTCTCGCGCTGAGGAAGTGCTGCGCACACGGCAGAGAACATCTGTGCGTAATGGCACCATTGTCGAACCGTGTAACGTGTTAAACGGCTATATAATCACAGAAATGAGAAGAAATAGCTGTTAACTAAATAGAATATAAACACAATTTACTACATGGTAAATGAGAGGCTGACTTGTTCCGACGCGCTGTAGCTGTCCATCATCTGACGATGGAGGAGTTTAATTTCTAATTTTAGTTTTTCTTTTTCAAGTTCTAGTTTTTCCTGTACAGTCTTTAACTTTGATGTTTCCACCTCCACTCTGGATCTCTATTTCCAGCAGGATTTTCTGAAGCTCATCCTGGTCTCTGATGTGGAGCTCTCCTCCACCGGAGGCTCCGGTCTCTCATTTCAATCTAAAATGTTTAGTATTGTTAATGAAACGAAGATGTAAGGATTATTTAGAGCTTCTTCATGAATGACCTGCCATTGGTGGCTAGGATCTGTCCTTTCCTCAGCCCAGCGCTTTATTATCGGGTGACACGTCCAGCGCTGAACAACGCTGCGGTCACAAAGGCCGACAAAAGCAGGAGAATCCGCTCCAAAAAGTGCATAATCATAATCATTGAGCTGTATGGCGAAGCTTTTGGAAGAGGACCCCCAGCAGTCAGGGTTTTTTAAGAGCAAAATGGTCGTTTTTGCTCTTGACAGGAGATCTTTTCATTTATTCCCTCAACTTTACGCACTCAGCCGTCACTGTTATTGATGGCAGCTGTGATCATCTTCCAAACAGCGTTTGTTTGTTTGTTCGTTGTTACATTTTGTAGAAATATGCCTCCCTCTTCCATCCTTACTGCGCTCATGCCGATGCGTTGCTAGGCAGGGAGCACAGCAACGCTTCTATCCTCGTGAACGCACACGATACGCCCAGGCGCAGCTACGACTGGTCCTAGTCTGAGTTGGTGCACTCGGTACTAACTCCAGTCCTTACGTCTGACTTAGCTAAGGGTTAAGACTGGCTTAAGTTACGCCCAGCTGGTGCACTCCGCCCCTGATGAAGGAAAGTTCACTAAAATGTGAGGTGATGTGGTCTCCTCTTTCCAAGCTCGGGTCCTCTGGAGCTGGGAGCTTGACGGTTCTGCGCAGTAGTTCTCCATGAATGACCTTAACATGGGAACATTTTCAGGGAAGACGATGGGAATAAGGAGTAAAATAGTTTTTAAATAGTATAGTGTTACAACCCAATCTAGGAGTTGGGCTGTAACAAGACGGGAGACCAAACAGGAGTGGGGTTTTATCAATCAAATCCTTTATTGTCATTGCAACAAGTACAACGAAATTTAAGTGCAGTCCCTCTATCAGGTTAAAAAACTAAATTAGGAAATCATATGGGGCCTTATTGCACAATGATCCTTATTGCACATACTCCTTAGCGCATGATAAAAAATAAATCAGTAAAAACAGTTTTTAAAAAATAAATAAATAAATACATAAAAAATAAAACCGCTAATTACTCTCAATGGAGCAACGATAGAAAGACACCAGCAGCTTCTGAGAGATGTTATTTTTCTTGAGGCATCTAAGGAAGTAAAGTCTCTGCTGAGCCTTCTTTACCAACTGTGTAGAGTTCACATCCCAGGACAGGTCGTCAGCGATGTGTACGCCCAAGAAGCAGAAAGCTGACACTCTCTCCACACACTCCCCGTTAATGTAAAGTGGGTTGATAGCAGTTTTCTTTTTCCTGAAATCCACAACAATTTCCTTCGTCTTGCAGGAACTGCTGACACACTCTGGCCACATGAGGTCTAGCATAGTCATGGGCGTCGCACCCGTGGGGGATGTGGGTGTTTTAACAGCCACACTTTTCCAGCAGTTTTGCTCAAAACTTTACTAACAGTCTGGTCCCTCCATGTTTCTCTAGCTGTTTCCCCTCTCCTCCTCCCTTTCCTGTTGATCATTAACCCGCACCTCTGCGCACCGGTGTTACGTCAAAACTTCTCGTACGTTCCATCATTGATGTGTTTCTCCAGCTGCTCCGTGCCTCCGAACTGATAAAATCGCGCGTGCTCATTACAAGCTGCACTCCCAGCGCGCTCTGCTCGTACAAGAGAACTACAACCTTGTTGAGCTCAAACATCTTATTTGAGCAAATCCAGAGCTTTAAGTGGGCCCCTCCTCCCGATATATGCAGAACACGCGCTCCATGAGGGCCTCGTTTTGCGCACGAGTACTCATTCTCTCCAAACGCGCAAAAGGCGCATCGCTGCTGCGCGCCGCACACATCACCGTCAGCTACCGTTAGCCCAGGCAGGAGGAGAGAACAAAGAGACGAGGTATCCGACACCGTGCACGCTCCCGCAATGATTGACAGCAGCAGCATCTGAACAACCAGTGGTCAGATGGACAGTGGACAGGCAGGTGGAAACATGGAGGTGGAGATGCATCCAAACGGATGAGAATAAGCACAAGAAAAAAAGTCAGAACAAGAGGAGGAGTGCGCTCTGCACTTGAAAGTGGGAATGTTGATAAAAAAAGAAAAACTTTGTGAGCATAAACATCCCAGCTGCTGCTGATCATGAGACAGAAGAGACAATGATTCTGTCTGGATGTGGACTGGAGAATATTTTACAGCAGCTGATTATTTATTAAATGTTTTGTTAAATGCACAAACCTTCACTTCTGTCCTGTTGTCTCTGGTTCACAGCCTTTCAGTCCAATAGTATCCTATAATTAGTTGTTGTAGTCATATTTACATCAATTTCATTTGATAATTTTCCATTGAGAGCAAAACAAATCTTAATCTTGTTTGTTTGATAGATTTCTGGTCATAACAGGGCTGATGCTGAAGTCTGACCTTAACCCAAACCCAGCTGCTTCTGCTGAGTGAAGCTTGAGGCTCATCAAAGGCACAAGAACACCTGAGTGGCAGTAATTGAACCTAAAAGGTGAAACTAATCTATGAGACAGACTCATTCCAGATATTTCAGCCTTTATTTGTTATAATTGTGATGATTCTGGCTACAGCTGATGAAAACCCCACATTCAGAATCTCAATTCAAATATAGTGAAAAGGTTCAATATTCTAGACTCAAAGTGTCACACTCTAATCAGCTGATGAATCCAGAACACCTGCAGAGGGTTCCTGAGCCTTTAGATCAGGGGTGCCCAATCCTGGTCCTGCAGGGCCGGTATCCAGCATGTTTTTGTTTTAATCCTGCTTCAACACACCTGATTTCAATCAGCAGGTGATTAACAGGCTTCTGCAGAGCCTGATGAGCTGCTGCAGGTGATTCAACCACTGAATCAAGTGTGTTGGAGCAGAGAAACCAATAAAACGTGCTGGATACCTGCCCTCCAGGACCAGGATTGGGCACCCCTGCTTTAGATGGTCTCTCAGTCTGAGCTGGATTACTGACATAAGTGGACTTTTGCACCAGATTCTCATGTTTGAGTTTCACCTGTAGACCACATTAGAACTGGCTCTGCTAAAAACTNACTTTTACAAAGCTAGCTTGAATCACACCCTAAAGGTTGATGCTCTGACGTCTGCATCTATCCATGAAACGTGCTCACTGCTAAACTGAATCAGCTTTATTTTCTCAGGACACTGAAGTTTTAGAACTTTCACCTAAACACAGGAAGTTGGGCTCTGGGGTGGGAATCAAAAACTGGTTCTTGTCGAGACCGAGAGGTTCACACGGTTTCAATTCCTAGGAATCGTATGCAAAAACGATTCCCTTATCAATTCCAACCAATAGCAGGTACAACTGATTATTTATCATTATTAACTGAAAGTTATAATGCAGGAGACCATATGCAGTTACTTTTGCCACCTACTGAAGTACAATGGCATTGACCCCTACTGTGTGGTCCACCTTAAACACTTCTAAAGCTGCACATGAACAATGCTGCATTTAAAATTCACTGTTCACTGTGTGAAAGCTTCAGGCTGTGGTGGTCAGTGTTAGTGTTGACAACATTCAACGCAGCAACATCCACCTTGATTATCAGAGCAGAGAAATAAAACTGTAATGGAAAAATACCCAACCAAAAGAAATGTTAAAGCTGCTGCCAGTGGCTCAACTATAATACCTGCTCCAAACCATGCTAACGGTTAGCATTAGCATCACTACAGCATGATTAGGCCTGTGTTATCTGTGAAGATAAACATCATCGTTGTTTTTTTACCCAAAAATGAAGAGTGAATGAAGGCAGTGGAAGAGTGATGCCTCTTTAGCCAATCAGAGGTGAGACATTACATTAATATTAATGAAGCAATAAGTAAGAATTCTACAGTGAAATAATCACCAAACAATCCAATCCAATCCAATTTATTTATAAAGCACTAATAAAAAACAGAAAACTGTACCAAAGTGCTGTACAATAAAAAGTAAAAAAGAAAAAAAAAATAAAATAGAATAAAAAGTATAAAATAGAATGACTAAAATAATACAGTGGCAACAGTCTCAGACAAGTCACAATAAAACCAACCACTTCAATCAAAAGCCAGAGAAAAAAGGTGAGTCTTCAGGCGAGATTTAAACACAGTGAGAGAGTCTGCCTGTTTTACATTTATAGGCAGCTCATTCCATAACCTGGGACCAATCACAGAGAAAACAGGGGTCAAAACAGCAAAACAGTCTCAGGCACGTTAGAAGGAAGGTTTCCTCCTCAGCCGGCTCAGGGGGTCCTTTCAAAACGGCCAAAATGGGAACTTCAGCTTGATTAGAATCAGCTCAGCTTCAGCCAGACTAACGGTCCTCAGTCTAGTTAGGCAATAGTTTGGTTTTCCGTTGTGGATGGAAACAAGCTGACTTCCACTTTGGGAAAGAACGGTTTGAGCAACAATGACACTGATGTCTATAGAGGTCCTGTGGCGAGAGCCGGCCCTAGCTACAGGAAGAAGAAGGCCCTTCACAAGAACTAAAAATAAAAAATGATTTAAAAACATCCTAAAACTGTCAAGGATTCATAAAAAATCACAAACACCTTCAGGAAGAAGTTCTGACCATCTCTCATTAACCTCCAATTTAGCCTTCATCTCCAACCTAAAGGTCAACAAGGATCTTTGAATAGCACAACTAGAAATGTCTGGAAACTCCCAAATCATGAGACTTTTACTTCTCTGCAAAACTGATTTACTGTTCTGATTTTATCAGCAGGGAGTCAGAAATTACCTTCCTGCAGGGAGGCTGAACTGTTGCTGTCGGCTTAATCTGCTTCTGAAATGCCTAAACTAGGAGAAACGCTAACAGGAAAGCTCACAGCATTATTCCTATGAAAGAGGCACGCTTTAGGATTTTGGGATGTTTCTGCTCTTTGTTTGATGCGTGGAAATAAAAACACATTAAGATGTTCTTTAAACACTAAACCAAGCAGTCATTAATGTTATTAATGACTCAGCCTGGGGTGTGGGGTGGAGGGGGTGAGCAACCATACAGGTAGCACAATGACTCATTTATGTATTAAACGTATATTTTCCCAGGATAAAGCTTCTTCAGATGAAACATCTCGTTTTCAGGAGGGTGCTCGATCAAAACAACATGAAAGACAGCAAGACAACATTCTCCCATGGATTTTTGTACTTCTTCCATTCAACACGTCTGACAGCAAACTGGAGAAGAAAGATCAACAAGACGATGAACAACTTCTCTTTTACAAGATTAAATGTTGATAACTGGCAGACGACAAAATCAGGATGATGNCAACTAAATCAAAGGCAAGAATTGGACGTGTCCTCTAGGTTTTCTGTATTTAAGATTCTGTCTGCATCTCCAGAGCATGTTTCTCCCACAGCCTGAGACGTGACTGTTGAATGAGGAAGCAGATTTTTTCTTTGTTAAATCTTAAGTGTTTAAAATGTTTTACACGCTGACATCGTCCTAAGGACTGTTCATTGAAGAGCTTTTAGGGTGATGGCAAGTTGTGTCTGACAGGTTTTTGATTAAAAAAGCAAATATCTGACATCTTCTATTCATCGATGAAAACAAATCCATATGAAATAATGGTGATGCATGGAGATATCGGATCGAATCATGAGATTAGTGAAGATTCACACCTCTAATCCTACTAATGCTGCTGCTTGTTTTTATTTCATTTCCTCTGCAGATCTGGGTCAATGAAGGAACAAAGCTGGTGTACTTCCAAGGCACCAGAGATACACCTTTGGAGCACCACCTCTACGTGGTCAGCTATGAGTCTCCTGGAGACGTGGTCAGACTAACCAAACCTGGATTCTCTCACAGCTGCTCTGTTAGTCAGGTACTGGATCGTACACCTGTGTGCATGTATCACCAGTCTGGTTCCTTATCAAATCAACCCCCACGATACTGTTGACAAGTGCTGAAGGTAGCAAGAAGAACCAAAGCTAAAAGTAGAATACATGATCAAATGGAGCTTTAGGGTTTAAAATGGCTTCAGAGATTACAGATGGAGACAAAGATGATGGTTCCTTTTACTTCCAGGCTCCGACATGATGTGAACAAAAAAGTGAAACTCTTGTGCTTTTTATTGATGGTCGGTGAACAGATAAAGTTAATTGCTAGCCTTTATATTAGCTACCGGCAGAGTAAACAGCTATTGCTGTAAAGCAGGATGAGAGGCTACCACTAGTGTTCCTACCCGAACCACAAAACTGTTGAATGCAGCTTTTGGTCAGCAGAGGGCTTCAGAGTGTTGTCCATATCAAGCTGCTCAAGGTGAAGGCTGAAGAACCACTGAAACGTTTGAAAGCCATAGCTTAAAGTGTTAAAAACACTTGAGGGTTGCTTTAAAGTTAAATAATACAAAAATAATTTAATGGTGATTTTTTTGTTTTTGCATCTCATAGAAAGACACAATAGTAAAAAAATGCTCATGAAAATGTTCAAATGCTGCGTGCTGGCGACGACTTTATGAATGATACTATACTTTAGTGAACTTAATAGATAAACGTGTTTCTTCTTATTCAGGTGGAGATTAGGTATTCTCTCCGGTAAAAATGAATGGCTAATTTCAACTTAATATACTTGTCTGAATAAGAAGAACCTCATATATGAACCAGCTGGAGAGGCAGACAGACTCCTGGCTGTTTAAATGTGATGATTCAGCGCTCCGCTGACACGCTGGATCTGAAGCAGGTGCTGTTTTAAAATCAGGAAACATTTCTCCAAATGAAATAACCAGAAGTCTGCCAGACTCTCTGATAGAAGGGCTTCCACTTTCCACATCTGGAAGTGCTCGACATTGCGCTCATGTGCACATATCTCTCAGACGCGCTCCGAGCTCCTGAGCGCTGCTTGTATGCACTGTCAGCAGTGAGATGCGGAGAAAGTGAGATAATGCTCAGATGATCTGATAGGAATCTTCTCTTGATTGTGTTACCGCTGCGATGGACTCTGTGGGTAACGGGTAAATTATCTGCGCCGACAGTAGTTGAGAACCACTGGTCTAATGTTTTAACCCTTTTAATGCTGTAATTGTTGAAGTCCGCCTGGTCATTTTTGTGTTTTTCTTTCAATAAATATGTCAAAAAAGGTCCTATGTGCACAAAAAATTCTACTTTTCTTCTAGCCTGGCAAGCCATCCTATATATGTGTATATATAGTCTGGCCACGACCCATTGACGGCTCTCAGTCGTGAGGCGGGATCTACGGTTGTCTTTCAAAATGTCAGCAAGCAATTGGATAGCGCTAGGACCAATCAGAGTAACAAACAACGTGACGTAATCACGGTGACGAAAAAGTGGGAGGCAGTAATGGCGTCTAACATCAATGATTTCTGTCGTTTTTGTATAAAAACATGTGAATATCAGGTGTACTGGGACATTGCACTACTTTGTTTGATAAAAATAAGAAGCCGCTAAGTATATCAGACAGACTTACGCACGTTGGAGTCTAAATAATCCAATGTTGATGACAAAGCCGTTTCAAACCAACGTGGTTCCTGCGCCACCACCATGTTGCTTGGGTTCGCGGCCGCAGCTCTGACGTCATCGGCTACTCCCGCTCTGTGATTGGCCCACAATATAGAGCGCTGTGATTGGCCCAACCAAAACTATAGCGAGCTGTGATTGGACAGCCACAGCAGTGGATCGGGCTGCGAGGGTTCCTATGAAGCGTGCCTAGACCAAACTCTGCAAAGCAAGAATTTGATCTAGTTCACTAGGCTACTTTTCTTCAGGACAAGCTTATCTTTCAATATCTGTAAAGATTTTGCAGTTATTGTGTTCAAATTACTCAAAACAGTATGTAATAACAAAGAAAAACGAATGTGCTCGGATCAGTGTCGGTACCAACTCATAGAAGTCTGCGCTGGTCTCCAGAGACCCGTGGCGAGGTTTAAAAATTTAACTGCAGCTTCTGGAGCCCTGAGCGGCGTCGGAACCAGGTCAGACCCACCCGTCCCGAACTCAGAAGAGGATGGGCGGCTTTTAAAAAATACCACTGGGCCAGTCGAGCTGGTTTCTGGGTCGGAACCAGCTCACAGCAGCCCGCAGGAGCTCCAGAACCGGATGAAAGGCGTCTCTCCCTCTCTCTCTAAAGTGCTAAACTGCGCTACGTGAACGGATAATAACGAGCATGAGAGCGCTGACAGATGCTCATTAGTTCATTATTGTCAAGTCTTAAAGGAAAAGTTCGCTTTTTTAGACATTAAGTTTTATGTGTTCCTTCACCCACCCAGTGCTCTGTAAACTTTGACCCATTTCACACACACACCCCTGCCCAGAGATTTTCAGGGAAGAAAGTGATTCAGAAAGGTAGTTCTGGCTAGTTTCGGGGGCGCTTTATCTGCGCCGTTTAGCCTCACAAAAGGATTAGCCTCTGAAAGCATGACTAATTTACATCTCACAAACAAAGAGAAAAAATTTACAACGTCACATTACAACGGGACTAGTTTTTGTCATTCGTATCCCTGCGCCGGTCACCGCGGATATTAAACAGCGCTTTGTATGTCAGCTGTTTCACTGCCGAATGCCGAAAACATGTCAGACTCCGTCTCATCTGATGACGAATTTCATTTTAACACTATACCAGATGAAGAAGAAACTTATTTTACTACTAGGATATCTTTATGAGCCAGAGTACACGGATGAAGAATTGCATTTGCTACACAAAACACACACATCAACACAGATTGTTGACAAAGCTACTGCAGTCTATGAACAACCATCGGTGTAAAGATGACTGCATAAATAATGCGCTAAAATGCGAAGATGATTGCATGAATACGGCAGACATAGCGGAATAAATAATTTTTTAAAAACAAAACTTACCCAGATTTTTGGTACGGCCGAACTCTTCAAAAACAGTCTTTCACTTTTCCCGAACTTTTTCCTGATGTAATCATCCTCTTTGAAGTGTGCACTGCACAAACGAAAGGTTTTGACTCGTTCCAGCCGAGTATCCTTGGAGTAGCCGATTGCTAAAAGCCACTGATGCCTTAGAGAAACGTCCTTAGCAGGAAAAGTGTCAAACCGAAAAGGTGATCCTGTAACATCCTTATTGTTACAACCCGGGAACCTGCAGGTACGCACCATGGCTCGATATATTTAAGAAAAACTACTTTTAAGTGAATTTAGAAGTTGTTGTTTCACTCATACAGCCAGGATTAGCAGCCAGACACGAGCCCGTTCTATAGCTGCGGGGAGCGGCGCAGGGATACGAATGACAAAAACTAGTCCCGTTGTAATGTGACGTTGTAATTTTTTTCTCTTTGTTTGTGAGATGCAAATTAGCCATGCTTTCAGAGGCTAATCCTTTTGTGAGGCTAAACGGCGCAGATAAAGCGCCCCCGAAACTAGCCAGAACTACGTTTATGAATCACTTCTCCCCTGAAAATCTCTGGGCAGGGGGGTGTGTGTGAAATGGGTCAAAGTTTACAGAGCACTGGGTGGGTGAAGGAACACATAAAACATAACGTCTAAAAAAGCGAACTTTTCCTTTAATGTTATATTAACTGAGCAATACTATTTTAATTGTCTGCTACATGATAGTAATCTGTACAATATTGTGATGTTTAAGCTAACATGGTTAACTCACCAAGACACCTGCTGCTCCCCCGCTGCTTCTCCTCACATCACAGCTCAATCTCTGCTTTGGCCGATCGTTTCTCCCTCTGGCTTGTCTTTGATCTCTGAGACTCATGACTTTGTGGTTTTTGTCCATCATAAGTATAATTATAAACATTTAAAGTTTCCTCTGTGTCAGAGCCGCATTAGAATCCATATTTGTCTCTGGATTAAGCTAACAGGACTCCCTTTTCTGTTGGTTTGGCAGAAAAAAAAACACATTTTTCTCACAAAAATGACTAAAAGCCTAAATAATTTATGTAACATTTTATTCAGAACGAGTTTCTGTGATGTTTCTCTAAACATTGGTTCATGGGAGTCTCTAACTTGCAATTTGCTCTTTAAGATTTAGAAAAAAGAGCATTTTTAGAAACTTTTTCTGAAAAAGGCCACTTTTTACTCGAAAAACTGTGCTGTTATGTATTTTAAAAGAAAATACCCACAATAACCATTTCAAATAGTATTTTTTGGACAGCATTTTATATGAATTAGAAAAAAAATTAATCTGCAATTTGCTCTTTAATTGAAAAAAAAAAAAACATGATTTACCTATAGAACGTATAAATAAAGGCTCAGTAGCTATTTTGCGGGCCTTGCATATCTCTGTGAACCCACATTTCCCTCTCTCAACACTAGATGCTAGTTTTAGGAATTGGAGAGATAGCGTTCAGTCAAAGACAATTTCTTTTTGATCTGACTCCTGAAGATGTGTACACCAGCGACCAGAAATATATGATACTTATACTTTTGATGATTGCTAGAAAAATGGTGACAATGAAATGGATGAATGCTCAGGCGCCCACAGTGGTGAAGTGGAGTCAGAAGTTGAGGGAGGTTTATGGAATATAGCCTCTGACAGCTCAGTTGCAACTAAGATCTGACGTATTTAAAAGAAGACGGCTACCCAGAGAAAGATATTTCTCTGACTGAGAAGTACTCCCCACTATGTTGTGACATTCTGGATTTGCCTGTCCTCTCGATCGCTATTCATCAGTTACTGGTATCTCTTTCCTTGCCCTCAGCTGGGCAGGGGAGGCAATTGTATTTTCATGTCCTTTATACTTGTTTTTTCGTTCACCATCACTGTCAATCTGTTAATATGTTGTTTGGGAATGTACAATTTTGCTTTTCCTATGTTTAAAAAAAGGGAAAAACCAACAGTTAAAAAAACATACTAACAGTGAATTAGAAGCAAATGGTCAGCTCTAAAAATATCTAAAGCTACTTTTTCAATAACCAACAACTTGATATTACAGTGAAATGTGTGTGTGAAGTGAATAATGTGTCAACTGTGGCGTTTACTTATCTAAAGATTCATTCAGAACTATAACAGCAAGACGGCAAACTGCACTCTCTCAAATGCTGGAGGCCAACAACCATTAGAAGTGTAGCGAATGCTCCCTACTGTAAAACACCCTAGAAGGCTAACGCCACATAGCAGTGTTTGCAAAAACTTTTGAGCCACGCCTGCCGAACTGGCAGACGTGGGAGTGTCTCGCAGGACATTTTTGAACCACATAGGACAATGTCCTCGCGGGCTTCAGATGTGTATCTATTTCACAGTGGGTGAAGTGACCTCTGACCTTTACATGTTATACATATTTTTATTGCTACAAAAATCTGTTGAAATAATTTGGAAATCAATGTGATTTTCTGCAAAATTCAGAAACTGAGGATTAGACAGTCCCTCTGTTTGGCAAAATAAACCAACAGAGGATTATCTCAACTGTTTGTTGGTCTATTAAACTGCTGATAAAAGCAAAATGCCTTTCTGTCTGGCCTTTTAGTTCAGTACAAATGGTACAATAATAAGAAATGATCTTGAGTTAACTCGCGTTTGTAATACAGCTGCTTAAATTCCGGTGCCTTGCGCACACCAATTAAAAAGCTCGTAAGAAGCGCTCCTGCTGCTGCAGAGACCAGAGACGATCTCTGATGGATTGTTGAAAAAAATGTACGTGTCACAAAATCAGAGCGAATAGAATAGACTTTATTTGTAATTGCTCGTGTCAATAAAATTACGGATGGTCCACCCATCAACAGCGCACAAGACAATAAATAACAGTAAACATTAAAAAGATAGAGGACATTATAGCAGAACAACTGGCTGGATACCACACACTCAGAGAGTAGGTGAAGGTGCTCTCCACGGAGCAGTGGTAGAAAGCCAACAACAGCTTCTGGTCCAGGCTGGATACCACACACTCAGAGAGTAGGTGATGGTGCTCTCCACGGAGCAGTGGTAGAAAGCCAACAACAGCTTCTGGTCCAGGCTGGATACCACACACTCAGAGAGTAGGTGAAGGTGCTCTCCACGGAGCAGTGGTAGAAAGCCAACAACAGCTTCTGGTCCAGGCGGCTGGATACCACACACTCAGAGAGTAGGTGAAGGTGCTCTCCACGGAGCAGTGGTAGAAAGCCAACAACAGCTTCTGGTCCAGGCTGGATACCACACACTCAGAGAGTAGGTGAAGGTGCTCTCCACGGAGCAGTGGTAGAAAGCCAACAACAGCTTCTGGTCCAGGCTGGATACCACACACTCAGAGAGTAGGTGAAGGTGCTCTCCATGGAGCAGTGGTAGAAAGCCAACAACAGCTTCTGGTCCAGGCCAAATGATCAACAAACAGTCTGCAATTAGTGGTTTTCAGGAAGTTTATTTTATTTTGGCCAGTTAAGAGAAGAGGCACATCAGTCATAATGTCTGACTCAGGGGTGGAAATCCCATTTGATTTTTGGGGGGACAATAAACAGTAAAAATTCAGAGAATAATTTTGGGGGGTGGGTGTCATGAAAAACATGTCTGTCTCCTGCTGCTTTGCAAATTGTAGGGTGGGCAGGGTGAACAAGTTCACTGAGAAACCATTTTTACTTGTTTTTTTGAAATATGATCGTATCGCTAAACATGAAAACAGTCTTCTTCTGCTATTTCCTTCATTAGCCGCTGATGGAAAATTAGCATTCATGGACTCGCTGTCTGTCACTAAGTGAGCAGCTGTGATCAGCAGCAACACAAGCAGACCTGCTGTATCAGTGTCACATGATGAAACATTAGCAACCAGGATGAACATCTGTTATTTATTTATTTTTTTAACCTTTATTTATCCAGGTGAACTGTTTGGGAACCACTTCTCATTTACAAACATGACCTGGCCAACAGGCTGCATAAATAAGTAAAACAGTCAATGCATACAATATAACACATAGCACAAACATTTACATTAAAAGAAGTAAAAATAAATAAATAAAAGAGCTTATATATGTATTATCCAGACTGTCAGCAGGAACAAGTCAACTATTGTATTTTGGATGGTCTGCTTGAATTTGGAGATTGGGATGAAGGATGTGAGTTTGAGGGTGTTCTGGAATGTGTTCCAGTCATGTGCTGCTGCAAAACGAAAGGCCTTACGTCCAAAGGTGGTAGATGTTGGGGGGGTGTTAAACTTTATAATGTTACTTGATCTTGTTTGGTAAGTGTTATGAGTGGCATGAAGAAGAGATGAAAGGTAGAGAGGTGTCTTTCCCAGGATTGTCTTGTATATGAAGAGAACTCAATGATGGAGGCGCCGGGTGTGGAGCGAGGGCCAGCCCACCAGTTTCTACAGATCACAATGATGGTATGAAAGGGTGCATTAGTGGCAAAACGGATGGCTGAATGATAAAGTGTGTCAAGCTTTTTTAGGGTTGTATTTGGTGCTATTCTATATATAATGTCGCCATAATCCAAAATTGGCAATACAGTAGTCTTAACAAGGGTACGTTTGGAGGCATGAGTAAAAGAAGCTTTATTGCGGAATAGAACGGCTAGTCTGGCTTTGACTTTTGCCCGAAGGTTATTGATGTGTGTGGTGAATGAAAGAGAGGAATCCAACCAAATGCCTAGGTATTTATAAGTTGACTCCAGGGAGCCACTAGGGGTCGCTTAAAAGAGCTGCATGCGGCTATAGAGCCACGGGTTGCCAACCCCTGGTTTAGGGGAAGATCCAGAAAGCTGTCTCAGAGGTTTCAGCGGTCTGTTTCCACAGTTAGGAACATATTGAGGAAATGGAAGACCACAGGCACAGTTCTAGTTAAGGCTCCAAGTGGCAGAACAAGAAAATTCTGGGATAAACAGAAGCGACAAATGGTGAGAACAGTCAGAGTCAACCCACAGAGCAGCACCAAAGACCTACAACATCATCTTGCTGCAGATGGAGTCACTGAGCATCGTTCAACTATTCAGCACACTTTACACAAGGAGGTGCTGCATGTGAGAGTGATGCAGAGGAAGCCTTTTCTCCACCCACAGCTCAAACAGAGATGCTTGAGGTGCTAAAGCACATCTGGACCAGCCAGCTTCATTCTGGAATAAGGTGCTGTGGACTGATGAAACTAAAATGGAGTTATTTGGGCATAACAAGGAGCGTTATGCATGGAGGAGAAAGAACACAGCATTCTAAAGCCCTTTTTATGACACACCGTGCCGGCAAATCAGTGTAATATTACCGCAACGGTGTGTCTAATGAATGCTCCATGACGGCAGGTGATGGGGGAATTTTGCGTCTTTCGTGCCGCCACGCTTGATAGTAATATTGTGGTAATATTGCTGTACTTTTGCTGTAATATTGCGGCTTCGCCGATCTTATAAACGCACATTAAGCCTTGGCACAACAGCGGGTGGTGTCATGATCACCTGATGAATTCATGCCGAGCTCCGGCCGGGAACTATATAGAAAATGAAAGTAAACACGGGCTTAAGTTTTGTTTTGTAAACAGACTCAGCTGAGATGATCAACTGGAGCGATGCAGAGCGCCGGGAGCTTCTCTCCGTTAGATCTGCAGCTCAGATCATCTGACAGCTCACAGGGACTGTGGAGCACACACACCTGTAGCTGACTGGGAAAAAAAACGTAAGGAGCGTGGCTTCGATTGCAATAAAAAGCAAGTTATGTCCAAGATAAACGGAAGTCCGTGACAGCGCCGCCCCATACCTCCTTTATGCCGCCATCGTATAATCTTTTATAAAAATGATATGATTGCGCCACATTACCACCACAGTCTGAGCTCTTATAAACGACCTTAGGCTCCCAGATGCCGCATTGGCGTTGTGGCAAATTGGCAGCATTGTTTTATAAAAGAGGCTTAAAAGAAACACCTGCTACCTACAGTAAAACATGGTGGTGGTCCCATCATGCTGTGGGGCTGTGTGGCCAGTGCAGGGACTGGGAATCTTGTTAAAGTTGAGGGACGCATGGATTTCACTCAATATCAGCAGATGCTGGAGACCAGTGTCCAGGAATCAGTGACAAAGCTGAAGCTGCACCGGGTTAGGGTTAGGACCACCCTAAACACTGCTCAACATCTACTACAGCATGAATATTATTGATCATCTGTGGTGTGAGTTAAAGAGAGCTGTCCATGCTCAGAAGCCATCAAACCTGAATGAACCAGAGATGTTTTGTAAAGAAGAATGATCCAGAGTACCTTCAACCAGAATCCAGACTCTCATTGGAAGCTATAGGAAGAGTTTAGAGGCTGTTATTTCTGCAAAGGGAGGATCTACTAAATATTTAGTTTTTCTTTTTCGTGGTGCCCAAATTTATGCACCTAATCTAATGCATCTAATTTAGTTTAAACAATTATTGCACACTTTCTCTAAATCCTATAAACCTTGTTTCACTTCTCAAATATCACTGTGTCTCTCCTAGATGATAGATTTAACTGATTTTTTTATGGTAACAACCAACAATTTATACAGGAAAATCACCAAGATTAACAAGGCTGCCCAAACATTCGCATCCCACTGTAACTGTGTTGCCTTTACTTTAATAAAATTGAGCCAAAGCTTTGCCTTTTTTTTTTTGCATTTTCTTAGACCGCCAACTCTGAGATGTTTTGTAAACAAACTGAGACTCCTGTCAGGTCAGGAATGGCGCTGCAGCTCCTTAACAAGAATATTTTACTAGAAAAGTACTGAAATTTAGCACACAAAAGAATATTTCTCTGGTACCAGTTGAACAATTGGTGTGGTGATTAACTTATGGTGCTTACACACTAGCACCGGCTCCGCATGGCCGGGTCTGCATATCTTGTGTTCACATCCAGGTAGCCTGGGAATTTCTGGTGCCAAACCAGACGTGTTTTCAGCCCTCTTCCCAAGGCGTTCTGCCTCGGGCCGAAACCGGTTCAACACACCCACTGCCGACTCATTGGTCGGCTCAAATACACGCCTACCGTTAGGGGGAGCCTCCGATTAGCGGATAGAATCAGCCAGCGGGGGCTTCCTGCATGCGCGCTTCATTATCACTCTGAATGCTGAGTTAATGAGCCTCTGACTGAAGCTGCTTTTCTCTGTTTCTGTCTGCTGTGTGAGGAGCGTGCACGCGCACACACAGTGCTGCCAGGCTGCCACACACAGCAAAGCAAGATGCAAGAGAGCAGAGAGTCTCCAAAGCACAAAGATGCTCAGAACGCCTTTGTTTAATAAGGAAGACACCACGGACTTCTCCGCGCTCCTTTGACCCGCACACATGCTCGGAGATGCGCTCATGACATCACTGATATCTTCGCGCCAATTTTCCGTGCAGATTTTGGAGACCGCCCATGTGCTCAACTACTTCCGCATCCCTAAGGCAGTGTGCAACCAACGCTGCTGGGCTGGAGCCGACTCGGGCCGGCGGAGCCGCGTAGGGCCGATGCGATTGTGTAAAGCCTAATTTATACTTCTCCGTTTTTGTCAGTTCGGACGGACGGACCGCCATGATCCGTCGTTGCAAGAGCTCTGCAGCAGGCCTGCAAGGTCGGACGGAGTCGAGCTCTCTTTTCTAAACATCCGTCCAACGAGACGGAGAACGCAAGCTTGTGATTGGTCAGAATGCCGCTTCTATAAATATGTCACCAGCTCCGCCATCGCAGCCTCAAAAAATAAAAAGAGAGCCGACGTTATCTAGCGGCAAACATGGAGCAGCTTGAAGAATACCTCGTGGTAAAACTCCGAAAATATGAACGTTTATTCACCCGTGACTGGAGGAGTATAAAGATGCGCAGCAAGCGTTTTATTCGTGGACGGAAATGATGGGAAACGTGGGTTTAGAGGTGGTGAGCTCATGAAGAGGTGGAGGAGAATGAGGGACAAGTTTGTCAGTGTTAAAAAGTCTCTTAAATACAAAAAAGCACAATATAAAATGCAAATATAAACTGTAAATGCAGTATTTTGGACCGGATACATGACAGCATACCCCAGAATAGCGCTACGCCCTCTGTTGTCCTGGCGGGGAACTGCTTTGCAGCACTCTCCAGGTGACGGAGAAGTTCGAAAGCAAAATGTCTCCATCAATGCTTGTCTCTGCCTCGGGGAGCTGACGGAGAAGCATGCATTAGGCTTAAGTGCCATTACTGGCTTTAACACACTGCTGTGACCCTCATTATCTCTTGTGTGCTGGGAGCAACGCAGCAGCCCCGCCAGTTTGAAACAGCTTGGACCGTACCAATTTTAGGAATGGGGGGATCATAATCTTTCAGTGATTAAAAACACATTGTTTTATGGTTTTAATTGTTATTGTGTGTGCTCTGCTTTCACTGGACAATACTATGCCAATATTAAACAAGTATATGCTCAATAATGTTTGGGGGAGAGAACTTTATGCAAGGTGGGGGACGTGTTCCACTTGTGGTCCGACTGTGTTTTTGCAAACATATGACAATGTATTTATCTACTTATCAACAGACTGTGTATGACTCGTCTTTGCTTGACATCTAGAATCTTCTGGTGCTGATCTGTAACTGGCAACAGCCATGAAACGTGAGAGAGTAATATTTTTGCTTAAAAAATGGACTGCAGTAGTCACGACATGATGTCATTCTTACAAATTGCACCTTTAAGTGGAGGCCACACAAAAACACCGTGACGGCTGCAAACAGCCCCTGGGCCACACTTTGGACACACCTGGTTTAACCTCACAGGCCTGTTTAATATTAACACTGAACCTGGACCAGGAAAAACTTCACATTAATAAGTCCCCCCTTCTATCTCTCTCTCTCTCTCTCTCTCTCTCTCTCTCTCTCTCTCTCTCTCTCTCTCTCTCTCTCTCTCATGGCACAAGGTGGAAGGTGGTGGAAGGGCTGGGAGTCGTGAGTCTGGTGGATTAATTGTGTTTTCTGGAGGGTGAAATCAGATAACTCTATTCAACTTTTTCTAACCTTTTTTCCTGTTTGGTGTATGAAGTAGTTTGGAGGTTGTTGAGAGTGCGGTTTACCGCGGTGTTTTCCGTGCCGGGATGGCGTTCTGGGCGACGCGCAAGAACCGAGCCTCCGGCCTCCACCTCGGTGGAACAAGTGTTGTTGGCGGTTGGAGACCAGGTGGGACATGGAAATATTCTGTTTGCCTCGCGCATGAACAAAGGGCTCGTGATGTTTCTTGAGCGTCAGGAACAGGTGGGACAACTTGTGCAGGACGGGATTCATGTGAATGGTGAGTTTTTACAGTTTTGTCCGTTAGCGTTACTGTCTCCCCACGTCACTGTGTCGGGAGTTCCTCCCTTTGTTCCAAACTCTACCCTGGAGAAGGAGCTCAGGCGTTTTGGGAAAATGGCGAGTCTGGGGTGTAAAGATGCTAAACTGAGACATGTCCAGTCTCTGCGGAGACAGGTGTTTATCAGTGGCGGCTGGTGAATTTTTTTTTGGGTGGGGTGCAGTTTTTTATTTTTATTTTTTTATGTTAGTTCTTGTGAATGGTTTTTATCTTGAGAGGCGCTATATAAACGATCGTTATTTTCTTTATTTGCAGGTCAGTTTTTCAGATGCGCTAACCACATATCACCACTAGGGAACGCCAAATTACCATTCTTATGCGTCACACAACTTGAAATCTACGGACCGGTCCAGGAGCACTTAGCAACAAAGTTGTTCCAAAAACATGCTTCATATTCACCAATATATGCAAACCTTACACACACTAAACAGGAAGAGGCTCTTTTAAACGATAGAATCCACGTTTTCTACCTCAACACCACCCAATGACTGCAAATGAAAATCAAAACAAAGCTATTTTCATGAAGTCAAAAGCTAAATTCTGTCTTACCTTGCTGGTCAAAATAATCCATCTAATAGTAAAAAATCCACTTGGTTCGTAGAATCCACTGATAAAAAGATGAAACTACTAGTTTTCTCCATAGTCAACGTTAGCAGCAGCTCCACAACAACAAAGGACGGTGAACTAGCCTGTGGAGAAATTTCCGGTTCTGTCTGGGCTGGGTGAGCTGACCAATCAGCATCCTCCTCCTGATCTGAGTAGACTCCCCCGTTTGCTTGCGATCGCAACCATATGCGCCCAACAGCTCTCCTATTGCTTGTCATTGGGGATCCAGCGCGCATGCGCCAGTTAGCCCGTTTTAAGTCAATGGTAAAGATTGCTGCGCCCGCGAGAGGACACGTGACAGGAAGTACGTCGACGTTTCGGCCGTGTTAAAAGTATTAACTTTATTAAACTACAATTAAATGCAGATTACACACAGCACTTACAGCCCATAAGGTGTATAGATCGTTTAGTTTAAATTTTATGTTTTTTTAAATACATTTTGTGATTCCTCTCTTCTTCTTCCTCTTCCTGTGAGACTGGTGGGGCGGCGCCCTAGCGCCCCCTATGGACGAGCCGCCACTGATGTTTATGTATTTGGACTCTCCGTCACAAACGCTGGACGTCTCATTCAGAGTGAAGCATGAGGAAGGGTATTACATGGTGTATGCTAGCTCTGGGGTGATGAAATGTTTTGAGTGTGGAGACGTGGGTCACAAGCGCATCGCTTGTCCCCACTGACAAAACGCAGCAGGACCGGGGGCGGAGGCAGAACCCGCGGCCCCCCTCCCTCCGGCGGGGATCAGGCCCGGTGTCACAGTGAGTGGCGCTGTGACCAGTGGCTCGCAGGGAGCAGGTGAGGGTACAGTAGGGACAGAGACTGTGGCAGAAGGATAGTCAGTGTCGAAGGGAACGAAGGCCGGTGCTGGCTCTGACCCAGTGGAGCAGCAGCCGGTAGAGGCGAGGCCTTGAGGCCCGGAGCCGACGGGTGACGCGACAGCCTCTTTAGGCGTGCGTTCACCAGAGGAAGGTGATCAGAAAGAAACAGACCAAGTGGTAAAAGCAGAGTCCTTAACTAACAGGGGACAGCCAGACTGTCAGTATGCACAGGTTCCGGAGCAGAAGCAGGCGGAACCGAGCAGCGAGGCCGAGGGGGCGGGGCTGCCTGCTGCTGGTTGTAATGGCGATGCTGTAAATGATGTGGTGAATGAGTGTGATTCAGACTCGGACAGTGTTTCGATGGTGGACAGTGGGCTGCTGGAGGAGAGTTTGTACTCTCTGGAGGAGATTAATGGGTTTCTGGATGAAACTTAAGGAAAATCGGTCGACATACTGCGATATTTTCCTGATGCTGTAAAGTTTATCAGGTCGGCCTCCACACTTCAGAAAGAGGTGGGCCTGGATTGTTTAGATGAGAAGAAGCGCTACCGGTTAAAGAAACATGTTTTGAGTTTGAAAAAAAGTTTAGGGTGGACCAAAGTGGGGAAGAAAGGGAAGGTTATAAAATAGGACTCTTATGAGTCAAATTTTAAACTGTTCTGGGAGGCTTGGCAGGCTAAGAAAAGTGATTTTAAATCCATCAATCAATGGTAGGAGCAGGGAAAGGCTCAAATTAGAGTTTTTTGTCAACAATACACGCGAGGGTCTACCAACAAAATAAGAAAGGCCGTGGCAGATTTAGAGAGAGACATCAGAGCGCTAGAGACGCTTTCTGGTCATCAACCTGCTCAGCAGGACACCTTGCAGCAAAAGAGGCATGAGCTGAATTTCTTCCTGCAGGAGAGAGCCAAAGGAGCCCTGATCCGAGCTCGTCTCACCACACTACAGGACATGGATGCCCCAACATCCTTTTTCTTTAACCTAGAAAGGACTTCCAATCAGAAAAAACAAATGGTTGGCCTCCGTCTTCCCGATGGACAGTTAACCACAGATCCTGCAGAGATGAGGAAGCATGCGGAGGAATTCTACAAGAGCCTCTTTGGGGCAGATCCCTGTGATGTAAACTGTATCAGAGAGCTGCTGCAGGGCCTTCCTCGCCTGACCCCAGCAGACCAGGAGATCTTGAACGCAGACGTAACTATGGACGAGCTTACAGCTGCGGTTTCCCAGATGGCTGCAGGTAAATCTCCGGGCTTAGACGCTCTGCAAGGGTTTCTGGAGTAGTGTGGGACAGGACCTGTTGGACGTGTTCAAAGACTCACTTCTGAGAGGACTACTTCCTGCATCGTGCAGGCGGGGTGTTCTATCACTGCTGCCAAAAAGAGGGGATTTAACACTCTTTAAAAACTGGAGACCAGTTTCCTTGTTATGCTCAGACTATAAGATCTTCTCAAAGGTTTTATCAAACAGACTACGAGGGTTTATTAGGTTCCTAATTCCAGAGGATCAGTCGTATAGTATCCCAGAGAAGTCAATGTTGGACAATTTGTTTTTAATGAGAGACGTGTTTGATGTTTGTAAATTATATCATGTGAACGCGGGCATCATTTCCATTGATCAGGAAAAGGCGTTTGATCGGGTTGATCATGAGTTTCTTTTCTCTACACTACGAGCTTTTGGTTTTGGGGGGCTTTTTTGTCTGGGGTCAGGATGCTGTATAACGATGTTTGCTGTATGGTAAAGGTAGCGGGGGGCTGAGCCGACCTGTACCAGTTCAGAGAGGCATCAGACAGGGCTGTCCCATCTCAGGACAACTGTATGTTTTAGCCATTGAACCACTGTTGTTCAGGCTGAGGAGCAGGCTGAAGGGTCTCATCCTGCCATCACCTGGTTCAAGCCCTCACCTAGCTGTGTCAGCGTATGCGGACGATGTGATTGTTTTTATCCATGATCAGCAGGATGTTCAGGAACTAAGATGTAGTTTAGTTTTATACGAGAAGGCTTCTTCGGCCAAAGTTAACTGGGACATGAGTGAGGCATGTCTAGTGGGGGAGTGGGACAGTAGTAATGTACCGCCTCTGCCTGGAGGGTTGAGGTGGGATAAAGGAGGCATAAAGACGTTAGGAGTGTACCTCGGTAGTGAAGGTTTTCAACAGCGGAACTGGGAGGGGGTGCTGGACACAGTTCAGGCTAAGTTGTCTAAATGGAAATGGCTGCTGCCCCAGCTGTTCTACAGGGGGAGAGATCTGATAGCAAACAACCTGGTCGCCTCGTTTCTATGGCACAGACTGATTGTGTTGCCTCCACCACTGGGTCTGCTGGAGGGCGTTCAGAAGCTGCTGGTGAACTTTTTCTGGTCAGCCTACCTGTGGCAGAGGGAGGACAAGGACTGATAGACCTGGAGTCTAGAACGGCTGCTTTCAGACTGCAGACTGCTCAGAGGCTGCTCTATGGTGAAGGACTACCCTGGTTGCCCCTAGCTCACCTTCTACTACGGAAGGCTGGTGGACTTGGCCTACACAAGCACCTGTTCTTGCTGAAACAGGATGGACCAGATTTGAAAGGACTCACACCTTTTTACTCATCAGTACTGGATGCATACAAACTGCTGACGTTTAAGCGAGCGCCTGACATGGCACCTGGGAGGTGGTTGCTGGAAGAACCGTTGTTTGACAACAGTCTTTTCTCGACAGCTGGAATCTTAACTTCATCCACACTGAAAGCTAAGTTCACTGCGGCAGGGTTCATCAAGCTTGGTCACCTGCAGAACATCTCAGCTGAAGCCCTGAGTGAGCGGGTGGATGTCAGGTCCACCAGACTGATGGAGAGAGTGGTGGAGGAGGTCTGGAGGTGTTTGTCTGTGCCACTGAGTCTTTGTTGAGACTCTGTCTGACCAATGGGATGATGACTGTGAGTACCAGTTTCCCTCTCTGGAGGTTAGACCAGCTGTTGATGGTTGGCAGGAGGAGAGTGGTGTTCTCCTGAACCTGAACACTCCTGTGTTGGGCTCCTTCCATTCTTGTGGGAAGAAGCAGCTTTATCACACTTGTGTGAAGGTTCTGAACAGGCGCTCTTTGACTGGAGTCAGAGAGTCGAGGTGGACTCAGGTGTTTGGTTCAGACTGTACCCCTAAAGGCAGGTGGAGGATCCTGTACAAGCCTCCAGTTGAAAAACGGATGGCCGACCTCCAGTGGAGGATCATACATGGAGCATTAGCTACGAACAGACACAGAGCCCACTTTGACCCCAGCACTGGGGAGGGTTGTCCCTTCTGTAATCAAAGGGAGACCCTGGAGCATCTAGTAGTGTCCTGCTCTAGGCTGTCAGGAATGTTTAGGGTTCTAGAACAGTGGGTTAGCGCTCTGGGAGAGGTTTTCACTGCCTCATTATTCGTTTTTGGTCCCAAGTACAATGTTAAAAAGAAACGGACATTGCTGCTAATCAACTTTCTGTTTGCAAATGCAAAACTGGCAACCTGGAAAACAAGAAAGAACAAGATGCTGGGACAGAGCTGGACTGATGTGGAGCGCAGCTTGAAAGGCCTGGTGGAAGCTCGACTGAAAATCCAACATGCTTTTTATGAACTCACTGGTAACCTGGACACTTTTAGAGCTCTGTGGGGGATCAGGTTCTCTGTCTGCTAGAGGAGGGGGTTCCCTTAGGATCACTTTTTAAACTGTTGGTTTTAATGTGTTCTGATTTATGAGGGTTTTTTTTACAAGAAGGCAAATTTCTGTGTCTGCAAAGGTGATTGTTGATCTGTAGAAAAGTTAATTTATTTGAAAAGTCAAAAGTCTGTCTTTCTCTCTCTCTTTGTCTCTCGCTCTGTTTTTCTCTCTGTCTTTCTCTGTCTCTGTCTTTCTGTCTCTCTATCTGTCTCTCTGCAGAACTTTGATGTCTTTGTGAGCCACTACAGTAACGTGAGCACGCCTCCATGTGTTCACCTTTACAAACTCACCTGCTCAGAAGAAGATCCACTACACATAGTTCCAGAGTTCTGGGCCAGCCTGATGGAGTCACCAGGTAAGATTCCAGGTGTTGTGATCATGGGAAAGTCTTTGTGATGTCGTTCTAACATCAGTTCTGTGTCATACTCATGTGTGTCCGGTTTAATTTGAAGGACCATTTAATCTCCAGCAACAGCAGACTCATAATGCATCAGTGCTGTTTATGACTAATCAGAAGGAAGGGACGTCTGCCCCTGTCTTAAGGTGCAGAGATCTCCATGCACCACTGTTGGTTTTATTTATAGATTATTTATAGATAATTACACTACAGGACAAGAATGTGAACAGGAAGAAGAAGCCTCTCAAACAAGGAGGAGAAGGACAAATAAAGGTCTGATCCCTGGTTTGATATGTAGACCTGGGCACAGAAACACAGTAATCCCCTTTTATTACTGACTGAAAACACTGGTATTAAAAAAAATTACATTTTTGGTGCTACATTTTACTTTCCCCAATAAAGCATGTCTGTTAATGAGCTCACAGCTTCATTCATCCTGCTGCTGCGTGTCACATGACCGGGGTCTCAGTCAAACAAAGCTCCGCCTCTCAACACTTCTAGGTTTGCAAAGAAATTACTGAAAACATCAAAGGTTTGGCTTTAGAAGCAGATTTAAATGTACCTGTGATGATATTTGTGTGCCTAAATATGGAAATACTAGCAATTTATTAAAGCGCTTCATAATTTATGGTCTGTGAGCCGAAGCACGACCTGTCTTCTACCGCAACAAAAATTGACCTGAGTCCAAGTGCCTTCCTCCTCCGCTGCAGCAGCAACACAAGTGTGTCATCAGGAGCATCAGGGTCTCATGCTTACTATATATATGGTTTTGACTCTTGTTTTAAATCTTATTTACACTGTATGTTTATTTATGTTTCATAATTCTCTTCTTTAAAACTCCATGTTATGTTCTTTCTGTGTTTCTTTTCTAGTTCCGTTGGTTTTTTGTCTTCTATAATAATAATAATAATAATACATTTTATTTAAAAATAGCGCCTTTCAAAACACCCAAGGTCACTTCACAAGATAAAACACGATAAAATACAACAAAATACTAAAACAAATCAGTCATAAAAACAATCAAATAAGTCACAAGTCATAAGCAGTTTTGAATAGATGAGTCTTGAGCTTGGATTTGAAAAGAGTGAGGCAGTTAATGTTTCAACACAGAGTAGCAAAGTTTCCGTTCTTACTTTATTTTGCTGACAGTTTTGGCTACTTCCTGTCGCCTTCATCAGAGCTTCACTGATCGGTAACAAAATAAGGTAAAAACAGAAACTTTGCTACTCTGTGTATAAGATAAGAACAGAAAAACAATGGGTTTCATACTTCTTGCACCAAATAATAGATAATAGTTTGCACTTTATCTTAATTATGTATTCTTTTGTAAATACACAGTTAAAGGTATTGGCCAGACTCTGCATGAAAATTGTAGAAATTCACTTTAGCTAGTGTTTCTCAATTGGTAAAATGTATATTGTTTGCTGATGATACAAATATTTTTGATAGTAGTGACAATTTGGAACATTTTATTTGCACAGTAAATTCTGAATTAAATAAAATCAAAAAGTGGGTGGCCAGTAATAAGTTATCCTTAAATTTAAGTAAAACCAAAGTAATGTATTTTGGTAACTATAAATCAAACTTTCAACCACTGGTGGAGATTCAATTCAATTCAGTTTATTTCTATAGCGCCAAATCACGATAAGAGTCGTCTCAAGGCTCTTCACAAAGTAAACATTCCAATACAGTTCAGTTCATTAAGCCAATCAGTAAAAAGTTTCCTATATAAGGAACCCAGCAGATTGCATCAAGACACTGACTGTGTGTTGATGCAATCCTCATACTAAGCAAGCATGTAGCGACAGTGGGAAGGAAAACTCCCTTTTAACAGGAAGAAACCTCCAGAGGATCCTGGCTCAGTATGAGCAGCCATCCGCTACGACTCACTGGAGATTGAGAAGACAGAGCAGGCACCCCCCCCCCCCCCCCCCCCCCCCCCCCCCCACACACACACACACACAGACACACACACACACACAGACACACCACATATATCAAGTAGTGTTTCTATGGCTACACTGTGATTTCTTAGTAGAAGTTCTATTTAGTCAGAGAAACTTTATTGTCTTTATCTGAGTGAATCTATAATTAATTCGATAGGTGAACTAATAGTAGCACATTCTATGTTAAAGAAAGTGAGATGTAATATCAGGAGAGGGAGAATGTTCAGTGGTTGGCAGCAGTGTGCCAGCCGATGGCCCCCTCCATGAGGCCACCACAGCTCAGCAGAACGCCAGTGTAGCTTCTTCTGGGGAGAAAAACACTTAGAGAGAAAATAAAGTTAACAGCTGAAATAACAGGAAATAATGCAATTAGAGAGTGGTGGTAGAAGAGAGTAGCAGAGTGTGGAAAGTGGTCAGTATGTCCTCCAGCAGTCTAAGCCTATAGCAGCATAACTACAGAGATAACTCAGGATAACCTAGCCTTTCAGATGGAGGCATGTGGGAGGCAGGGCCAGGGAGAAAAGTCTTTAACGACTGTAGTCCCCGCTGTACACTCCACCTCCCTCTGCTCCCCACTCGTCTAAACCTGGGCTAACATCAGAATTTAACCATAAGCCCTATCAAATAGAAAAGTTTTGAGCCTAGTCTTAAAAGTAGACAAGGTGTCTGCCTCACGGACTAA
>SSNS01000502.1:0-43620 GCA_006937985.1 Aphyosemion australe | reverse complement strand
TGCTCCATCACATGCGTCCAAGTACTCCACAGCGTGGCTGGCGAGAAAGGGTATAAAAGAAGAAAAACTAATGACATGGCCTCCTTGTTCACCTGATCTGAACCCCATTGAGAACCTGTGGTCCATCATCAAATGTGAGATTTACAAAGAGGGAAAACAGTACACCTCTCTGAACAGTGTCTGGGAGGCTGTGGTTGCTGCTGCACGCAATGTTGATGGTGAACAGATCAAAACACTGACAGAATCCATGGATGGCAGGCTTTTGAGTGTCCTTGCAAAGAAAGGTGGCTATATTGGTCACTGATTAGTTTTTGTTTTGTTTTTGAATGTCAGAAATGTATATTTCTGAATGTGGAGATGTTATATTGGTTTCACTGGTAAAAATAAATAATTGAAATGGGTATATATTTGTTTTTTGTTAAGTTGCCTAATAATTATGCACACCTGATATAGGGTGCTGATGTCATTAGACCACACCCCTTCTCATTACAGAGATGCACATCAGCTGATGTGCTTAATTGGTAGTAGGCTTTCGAGCCTATTCAGCTTGGAGTAAGACAACATGCATAAAGAGGATGATGTGGTCAAAGTACTCATTTGCCTAATAATTCTGCACTCACTGTATATAGTGAAAAGAATTGGTCCAAGTACTGAACCCTGTGGTACTCCACAAGTAACTCTAGAGTATGAAGAAGATTTCTCATGTACATGAACAAACTGAAATCCGTCAGATAAATAAGATTTAAACCAGCCTAGCGCTGTTCCTTTGATCCCTACAACATGTTCAAGCCTTTCTAAGAGAATATTGTGATGGACTGTGTCAAAAGCAGCACTGAGGTCCAACAAGACCAGAACAGGCAAGATTCTTATCTGAGGCTGTGAGAATATCATTTGTAACTTTCACTAATGCGGTTTCAGTGCTGTGATGCTCTCTAAAACCTGACTGAAATTCCTCAAACAGATCATTAGTGTTTAGATGCTCACATACTCGATTGGCCACTATTTTCTCAAGGACTTTAGATAAAAATGGGAGATTAGATATTGGTCTATAATTCATTAGGTCATCTGGATCCAGAGAAGGTTTCTTAAGTAGAGGTTTAATTACAGCAACCTTAAACTCCTGCGGTACGTATCCATTTACTAAGGATAGGTTAATTATATCTAAAATGGGGGCAGTAACCAAAGGAAATGTTTCTTTAAATAATTTGGTTGGGATTGGGTCTAAAATACAAGTTGAAGGTTTAGATGAAGCTAACATTTTTGATAACTCTGAAAGCTGAAAGAGATAGATGGAGTTACAATGTGGAAGAAATAAAGGTTTTAGGTGTAGTGATAGACAGTAAGCTAAGTTGGAAAGCACACATCAAACACATAACAAAAGTTTCCAAAAGCCTTGCGGTAATTAATAGAGTTAAGTATACTCCTAATTTTATTTCTTTCCATATTTTTGTACTGTTATTTCATTTTTCCATACCCAACTTATGGTGTTGAAGTATTGGGTAACAACTTCAAAACTCCATTACAGTCATTACAGTCACTGTTTGAATAATACACAAGGCTGGGTATCTTGAACATACAAATCCTCTTTCTCCAATCTAAATGATTAAATATGCATGATCTTGTAAGTTTATGTTTAAAGCATTTCATAACCCTTTCCCTTCTAATATTCAAAAGTCTTATTTGAGAGGATTTGGGAACTTTAAAGTTCCACTCTCGAGAACTATCAGGAGAGGTTTTTTAGTGTCGGTTTGTGGAATGGTCTGGGTCTCGAACTGAAGCAATGTCAAAACATTAATAGTTTCAGATCCTTTTATGAATAAACTGTTTGGTCACAACCAGGGTATTAGCCAGAAACTGGGAAAGTGAGTGTCCTACAAGAAAGAGTGTCCGTCCCCCTTATGGTGATGTTGGGGGGTGTCGGTTTTTTATAGTGTTTAGCCATAATACTTCTACAAAGTATAGAAACCATTTAAGGAACATTTCATGTTCAAAACTTATTTAAGAATACAAAAACCTTTCAAGTAGTTTTGTTGTGTTATAATTATTTTTCCAAACAATGGAACAAAAATTCTGATAAAAAGGTATTCATAGGTTAACCATTTGTTAAATCCAGATTTAGCATGAATTTGTTTGTATACGGAAGTTTCCATTGTTTAAACGTCCCTCAGTCGAAAAGAAGGCAGAGCTGTTGTCACTGTCGCAATGTTGGCAAAGAGAGGAAGTGACGTAACATTCGCGCATGCGTGGTACGGATCGGGTTTCCGGTACGGATCGGGTAGTGACACCGCACACACAAACGTCCGATCGCTATGAAAGCAGAAAGAGAAGTGGTGCGCCCAAAATGCCTGGGACAATTATTACATTAACGTGATGGGACCTGAAGTATTAATGGGGACAAATCTGTAAACGAGGAGTAAAGAAAAACAAACAGCGCTTCAGAAAGTTGAGGAAATGAGTGAAAGCAGGACACGCAGGGAGTGAACTTGGCTATGGCAAGCCGTTTTCACATTTAATCAGCAATCGACCTCTCTGTAATTCCTATTTAGCAATACTTTCATTGATCCTAGTACTAACTGTGTTCTTATTAGTCAAAATTGCAAATGAAGACATCAACAGCTATGCTGTTACTAGTAGAAATTATAATGAAGGATATCCATAATAACAACGGCACTAGTAGGAATTAAGGTTGAGATATCTCACAATCCCCAAAAACCTGAGGTGGCCTTTTTAACTTATATTAGGCAGACAGGATGTGTATTCCAGATATCTATAATTCTATTGTTCCTATAGAAATTAACATTTCAGACATCCATGAGAACATTCTACTGAATATCTGACATGCTCATTCTACATAGAATCATTCAGTTAAAAAATCTTTGAGGTTATAGATTTTATAGGACGTAACTGCATTAAATGAGTCTTGAGTTAACTGTTGTTTGTATTTAATGAGCAAAATTAATAAGAGAGCAAAGTTATTTGTCTTTTTCTTTTCTTTTCTTTTCTTTGTGCTGATCCGAAACATTATCTGATCCGTGACTCAAATCCATGATATGATCTGAACCGTGAGTTTTTTGATCCGTCGCACCACTAGGGCACATAGTCAAAGATCTTGTCTCCGTCTGAAAATGATGACGTCATATTCAGTGGTCGTTTGGCATCATCTCAGAACACTGCACGCTCAATCGTCTGTGTAAATAATAGAAAGGTCACTGATTAACACTTGCAATTCAGTGTCGTGATGGTTTTAAAAAAAATTCTGAAGGTTGTAAAAAAGGTAATAAAAAGTAGTCAATTTAACTTAAGGATTACTGTATATACCCTGCCCTAAAATCAGAGTGAAATGAAGATGTGGCAGGCTAGTCCATTATTTCAAAAACTTCATTTCTGCAACTCAAAATGCTTTTCAGTATCTTGTGTGGCCCCCACGAGCTTGTGTGCAAGCTTGACAACGTCGGGGCATGCTCCTAATGAGACAACGGATGGTGTCTTGTGGCATTTCCTCCCAGATCTGTGTGAGGGCATCCCTGAGCTCTTGTACAGTCTGAGGAGCAACCTGGCGCCGCCTAATGGACCCAAACATAATGTCCCACAGATGTTCTATTGGGTTTAAGTCAGGGGATCGTGAAGGCCATTCAATTGTTTCAATTCCTTCATCCTCCAGGTACTGCCTGCATACTCTTGCCACATGAGGCCGGGCATTGTCGTGCATTAGGAGAAAACCAGGACCTACTGCATCAGCGTAGGGTCTGACAAAGGGTTCAAGGATTTCATCTGGATACCTTATGGCAGTCAGAGCACCATTTCCTAGGCAGTAGAGGTCTGTGCGTCCCTCCATGGATATGCCTCCCCAGACCATCACTGACCCACCACCAAACCTGTCATGTTGAACGACGTTGCAGGCAGCATAACGTTCTCCTTGTCTTCTCCAGACTCTTTCACGTCTATCACAGGTGCTCAGGGTGAACCTGCTCTCGTCTGTAAAAAGTACAGGGCGCCAGTGGCGGACTTGCCAATTCTGGTGTTCTTGAGCAAATGCCAGTGGAGCTCTACGGTGCTGGGCAGTGAGCACAGGGCCCACTACAGGACGTCGGGCCCTCAGGCCATCTTCATGAAGTCTGTTCCTGATTGTTTGGGTAGAGACATTCACACCAGTGGCCCTCTGGAGGTCATTCTGTAGGGCACGAGCAGTGCTCAGCCTGTTCCGCCTTGCACAAAGGAGCAGGTATCGGTCCTGCTGATGGGTTGTGGACCTTCTACGGCCCTGTCCAGCTCTCCGAGAATAACCGCCAGTCTCCTGAAATCTCCTCCATGTTCTGGAGATTGTGCTGGGAGACACATTAAACCTTCTTGCTGCAGCACGTGTGGATGTGCCATCCTGGAGAAGTTGGACAACCTGTGCAACTTCTGTAGGGTTAAGGAATCGCCTCATGCTGCCAGTAGAGATAATTACTCAAGCCAAAACTAGCACGAGTGGAAAACCAGCCAAAAAAGATCAAGAGGGAGAAACTTGAAATGACCTCCACATGTTAAACCAGTCCTGTTTTGAGGGTTTGTAATTGTTGCCACTTTAGTGCACCTGTCGTTAAGTCCATGAACACCAATACAGCTGAAAGTGATTAACAATGCCCTCAGCTGCTTAATCAACCAGAAAATTATCAGACAGGTTTAATTGATTTCATGCCAGGCCCAATAAAAAAAGTGTTCCTTTAATTTTGTGAGCAGTGTATATACAACTATTATCATCATCATATATTTCATGTCTATCTGAATTCAGCTTGAACAAGCAAACTTCAAAAGCTTTCATACGATTTCACAGTTCCTCTCCAGTTACCACAGCTTTACTCAGGCTCTTTGGACCTTGGGGCAGCAGTAGCTCAGCTGGTAGAGTGGGTTATTCAGTAATCAGAAGGTTGTAGGATCGATCCCGGCTCCCACCAGAGAATACTGCAGTTGTGTCCTTTGGCAAGATACTTAACCCACATTGCCTACTGGTGGTGGTCGGAGGGACCAGTGGTGCCAGTGTACGGCAGGCCTTGGCTCTGTCACTGCACCCCAGGGCAGCTGTAGCTACAATATAGCTCATCCCCACCAGCGTGTGAATGGGTGGATGACTGATTGTGTTGTACAGTGCCTTGGGGGGTTGTAGAACCCTAAGAAGGCGCTATACAAAAACAGGCCATTTACCATTTACTTCTTCAGTGACTCTGATTAACTTTAGCTAAAATGATTTTAAACCGTGAACTCCTTTTGAAAATATAGATAGACACAGCTTTAAGCAGCTTTTGAGATTTCATGTAATATTTACACTCAATTTCCACAACAGAATAACACTAAAAGTACCAGTAATGTTTTAATTAATTTTCCACTAATATCAACATCCCATCAAAAAATATTCATACTATTTTGCAAGTTTTTTTTTTCATTTAGAAACAAAATTGTGGTTTTTTTTTAATGTCAACAAATTTCTAATAGTAAATATTTAGGGAAGAGAACATCACTGACTTTAATCTGAGAAAAAAGTCAGATCTAATCTTAGAGTTCTGACTTTTTTCTTCTGAGAAGAAGTCATCAAGACTTCAGTTCAACTCACAGCATTTCTAAAAGGGTTCAGCTTGTATGTATCTGAAACAACACGACCCCAGAACCTTCTTTGGGTTTTTTATTTAACCAGATAAGTCGATTGAGAACTCATTCTCATTTACAACGACGATCTGGCCAAGAGGCAGCAGAAACAGACACATAGTTAGCTTTACACAAACAGATATGATAAAAAACAGATGAGATAAAAAAGGAAAAAAAATGCAGATAAAGATAAGATAAAACAGATAGACATAAAAACAAAGGACTGTTCTCATATATAATATGAACAAGCCATCAAAACAGACTTAAAACCATCTTTAGGTACTCAGAAGCAGGCACATTGATCAGAAACTATTGATTGCAATGAATTATTGAAGGTAGATAATGGAACGTAGGTAGTGAGCTTTAGTGATTTTTGCAGTTCATTCCAGTCATTGGGAGCAGCAAACTGGAATGAGGAGCGGCCAAAGGAGGTGCGAGCTTTGGGAATAACCATTGAGATTAGGTTACTGGAACGTAAAATGCACTGGTTGTTGGAAGTGATGAGTAATGAGCGAAGATATGACGGTGTTCTACCGATGATTGTTTTGTATATAAATTGATACCAATGTAACAACCTGCAGGAATGGAGTGATGGCCAGTTAACGAGTGAGTACAGATCACAATGATGAGTAGTGAAAGGGGCACCAGTGACCAAACGGATTGCTGAGTGATAAATGACATCGAGTTTATGAAGAAGTTTTTTGGAAGCAGTCCTATAAATGATGTCACCGTAATCTAAGATGGGAAGGATTGTCATTTTGGCCAAGGTTTGCTTTGCAGAATGAGTAAAGGATGACCTGTTGTGGTATAGAAACCCAATCCTTGACTTGACTTTGAAGAGTAATGAATTAATGTGAATGTCAAATGAAAGTGTGCTGTCAAGCCAGATACCCAGATACTTATAGGAACTGACAAGTTGTAGTTCTGTACCATCCAGGGAAACAATACTAGTGTGGCAAGTTGATTGCGGTAAGTTACGGTTGAAGATCATGAACTTTGTTTTACTTGTGTTTCAATGAAGGTGAAGGTTGGAGAAGGCATGTTGAAGACAATTAAAGCTGTGCTGCAAGGAGGACAAAGCTGCATTCAAAGAAGAACTGCATGCATATAAAATGGTGTCGTCCGCATATAAATGTATATGAGAACTGTCAACAGCAAGGGTGTCCAATCCTGGTCCTGAAGGGCCGGTATGCAGCAGGTTTTAGTTGTAATCCTGCTTCAACACACCTGATTTCAATTAGCAGGTAATTAGCAGGCTTCTGCAGGGCTTGAAGAGCTGCTGCACAGGTGATTCAACCACTGAATCACGTGTGTTGGAGCAGAGAAACCACAAAACCTGCTGGATAGTGGCCCTCCAGGACCAAGATTGGTCAACAGCATGGTCAACAGCATGAACAATGTTATTGATATAGATTTTGAATAAGGTTGGGCCCAGTATTGACCCTTGAGGAACACCCATAGTTAGAGGTAGAGGAGCAGATTGGTAACCCTCTGTTCTCACTGTTTGCATACGGTCTAAGATATAACTTCTAAACCATGCCACAGATACCTGAGAAAGTCCTATATGTTTGAGCCTGCTAAGTAAGATGTTATGGTCTACAGAGTCAAAGGCTTTAGCCAAGTCAACAAACACAGCTACACAATATTCCTTATTGTCAATGGCACGTATGATGTCATTTAGCACTTTAAGTGTTGCAGAGACACATCCATGGCCAGTTCTGAAGCTGGACTGCATGGGGGTAATAATACTGCTGGATTCCAAATAGTGAATTAGCTGTTGACTAACTTTTCAATGACGTTAGAGAGGCAAGGCAAGATAGAGATGGGCCTATAACAGCTTAGGTCTGAATGATCTCCCCCTTTAAAAAGTGGAGTAACAGATGCAAATTTCCAGTCCTGCAGAAATGCACCAGTTTGTATGATCGGATTAAATAGATGGGTAATAGGTGCAGCAATAACATGTGCTGCAATTTTCAGAAAGAAAGGGTCAAGAGTATCCAGTCCGGCTGATTTATGAGGATCTAACCTGAGTAACTCGTCAAGTACCTCATCTACCTGAAACAACTGAATGGAGAAACAGGAATTGGTTGCGGGGAGGGAATCATTGCATATAGCTGAGTAGAGGTCAGAGACCCCAGAGGTGGGTGAGGCTGTAGCAAGGGCATGACCAGACTTGATAAAGTGATTATTGAAGGAATTTACCATTTTAGTTTTATCTGAGACAACAATGCCCTCAGATTTGATTGCATTTGGCAGGTGTGAGGACTTACTGGTATTTTCCATAGCCTTGACAGTCTGCCAGAACTTTTTGGGGTCAGAACTACTCATCAGAAACTGGTTCTTATAATATTCAGATTTTGCTTTTCTGATTGACTGGGTACATTTGTTCCTTATCGATCTGAAGGATTGCCAGTCCCTGATATTCTTGGATGTCTTTGCTCTTTGCCAAGATTGATGTTTTAGACGAATCAGTTCTGAAAGTTCAGTGTTGATCCAGGGACTGAAACGATTTTTAACTCTGACTTTTTTTAAAGGAGCATGTCTGTCTAAAATCGAGGTAAAAGAGTTTTTGAAATGTGACCAAGCATCCTCGACAGTGGGTATGAGGCTAATTCTATGCCATTGTTCTTTCGCCAAGTCACGTAAAAAGGCCTGCTCGTTGAAGGTTTTTAGCATTCGCTTTCTGATAATTAGGGGAAGTTGTTTAATGTTAGTACCATTGCGGACACAAGCAGTAATACAATGGTCACTAAGGCTTTGGCAAAAAACTGCAGATGAGTATTTTGTTGGACTGTTGGTGAGAATTATATCAATTAATGTTCCATTATTGAAGGACTTGTTGGTAAATCTAGTCGGAGATTGCACAATCTGGGAGAGGTTTAAAGAGTCCAGCTGAAGTTGCAGGGAAGTAGACGGTTTAAGCATGTCCCAGTTCAAATCACCTAATAACAAGAATTCAGAGGAGGTGTAAGGGGCAATGAGTTCACTGAGAGCAGACAGGGTACAGGCTGGGGCAGATGGGGGCCTGTAACAGCCAGCAACAACCATAGAGTAGTTCTTTGAGAGACAAATTTTCAATAACAGCAGCTCAAAACTGTTTGGGCAAGGATTTAGATAATGTGACTGAGCATTGCAAATTGTCCTTACAGTAAATAGCAACCCCCCACCCTTGGTTGGTCTATCCTGACGAAATACATTATAACCAGGGATGGACACAGCAGAGTGAAGCACTGACTTCTTGAGCCAGGTCTCCGAAATGACTAAAACATCAGGTTTAGCTGTCTGAACATAAACTTTAAGTTCATCTATCTTGGGGAGGAGGCTTCGAATGTTTAAATCAAAAATCCCAAAGCTTTACGACTGCAGAAGCAATCAAAGGTCATTGTCTGCATACCAGAAGCTAAATTGGTGACAGTAGAGGGAGAAGCTAAAGCAGTGACAGTTAGTAAGGAGCTGTCAGTAGAGGGGGAAGGTAAAGACGTGTTAATAGGGTTTAATAACTGACAATAGGGTTTGTTGACTGGAGAACTAGAGGCTGGCCCTGGGTTTGGCTGAATGTTCCCAGAGATAAGTAACAATAGCAGAATCATAACCCTCTTTTCAAAAGGCTTAGAAGCGGAATGTGTCTCACTCTTTGTGTCAGATATAGTGTCAGGAAAGTCATTTAGAGGTATGATAAAGTTATCTTGTAAAGCCATAACACACATTACTTGGACTAAGCCCGATAGTTGAGAGGAAGGAGGGAAGGGGAATGGTGACACTTTGTTTCCAAGCATGTAGTTAACTGCACATGTTCCTCCACAAGGTATAACAAAGGGTGGAGGAGCTGTGCTACAGTCTTGCTACAGTTTTAGCATGAACCTGTCTAATTACTGGGAAACCTGCTTCTGACCAACATGTTTTTGTGACTGTCAGATTTTCTGCACCGTTTCATATCGGACTCCTCGCCGTCATTTCATTTTATGTTGGTGGTTCGTGAGCGCGCTCCATGCGCTCCAGACCTGCCTCCTAGTTTGATTGACAGCCACAGCTTTCTCTACACAGTTTATGCAAGATTTAAACTCAAAACGGGAGATGGTCAATAATGGCGGGACAGTCTCATTTTGTTAACATGAGAGTCTTCTTCAGAGGCTTGAACTAAAAAAAATATTCAACTTAACCTTCCATAGGCAGCTTTCTTTCACCTTTCCAAATACATTCAGCTCATTTTGACAATTAAGCTTAGTTTCAGCTTCACTTCAGCTATTCAGCAGCTTCAGCTACCATTTTCAGCAATACAGCATTCAAACACATTTCTGCAAGAAATGCAAATAATCTAGTTTCCGTTGTAATTGTTCAGTATATGGCACACTACCAGCTCAAAATAAAAATTAAATGAATGAAATTAAATGAACTACACTTTACCATCTATAAAAAATAAACTGGTTTCAGGTTTTCATTTTGTTAATTTTGTCATAAATCATTATAGGAAATCTAAATTCTCTCCTCTAAACATTGAAAAACGTTGGTTCTGCATACATCACTCAAATACGTCTTAGGAGGCTTAGCTTACTGGTGCTACTAGGAGATTAGCTATACTTTGTTCTACTTCGTGCTCTCAGTGCTTACGGATAATTGCGTTTACAGCTGCAGGAAAAATTCTGAGCCATATGTCGGAGCCCTACACGCATTTCTAACTAACGTAGCAACATTAAAGTCTCCTCACAAACAGCTTTATAGCTGTTTGTGAGGAGACTTGTAGTGAGCTGGAAACAACGCTAGCTTCAGTCAGATCTGCAGTGACCATTAAAGAACAGCTGATGCACAGACTGCAGGGGCTGGTCAGGGTTGTTCGCTCAGAGGTTTGATCTAAAAAATAATCTACATATTCCAACTATGAATCCATCTGGAACCGCTACCGGTCCTTCTGGACTCCTGCCAAGGCCCGTTAGCATGACGGCAGCCACACGGCTAACCGTGTTAGCTCCAGTAAGGGAAAAAAAAGTAATTTGAGAAAGCTACGACACACACAAAGGTTGGATCTTAAAAGATGATCCATCTATTTCAACAACAGATCCTCCTGAGACCGGTAGAACCTCCGTGCCCTTCTGGACTTATGCCAAAACAATGAGCCAAACTAGCAAGCGGCTGCAGCATCAGGAAAATTATTATTCTGGTAAGCTATGGATTATTTTTTTTACGGAGTTATATCAATATATACATGCACCGGTAAAACTGGCAGCACTTGTTTTGTTTTTCTGTAGAGCGCTACAAACACAGGAATTAAATATTCAATTAAAGTAAACTAGTGGCGCTTACACACTAGCACCAGATCGGTACGGCCGGGCCGAAAGATTTGCTTTCACATCAGGGGAGCCCGAGAATTTCCAGCGCCAAACCGGACGCTTTTTCAACCCTCTTCCCAAGCCGGTCTGACTCACGCCGAAACCGGTCCAACACACCCACTGCCGACTCATTGGTCGGCTCAAATTCACGCCTACCTTTAGGGGGAACCTCCGATTAGCGGATAGAATTCGCCAGCGGGGGTTTCCCACATGCGCGCTTCATTATCACTCTGAATGCGGAGGAGTTAACAAGCCTCTGACTGAAGCTGTTTTATCTGTTTCCGTCTGCTGTGATCAGCGCAGCGCGCGCGCACACACATACACACACAGTGCTGCCACACATCCTTTGTTTAATAAGGAAGACGCCGAGCAGACTTCTCCGCGCTCCTTTGACCCGCCCAGATACTCAGAGATGCGCTCCGACATCACTGATATATTCGCGCCAATTTTTCACGCGCATTTCTGAGACTGCCTATCACGTCCGCATTCCAAAGGGTGTCCTGGACGACGTGTGTAAACAACCTGCGGGGCCGGGGCCGACTGAGGCCGACCGATCGAAGCCGACCCGGTGTTAGTGTGTAAGCGCCAAAACTGTACCAATTTTGGTTCTGAAGATGTTCAGCATCTTCCTCCACAATACTTTCGCTACCGTGTCCAGATCGGCTCACGAGTCTTCTGAGTTAAACAGTCTCAAACGTGCACCTCCGGTTATTCAGCTTGCTGTGGTAACATTGTCATCTGCTATAACGCAGAAATACCAAGCTGCAGGACTGTTTACACTCTAGCTGTCTGAGGGGTTCCTGGTTAAACGTTATCGGTGGCTTAAGGCTCAGACTGAAGCCTTCCTCTGTTTTTCCCGTACCATTTAAAAACACTGGATTTTCTTTAAAAATTCAGCCGTGGAAATCCCCCCCAAAAATTGACTGGAGGTTTTAGAAACATTTCTACACATGTAATTGACCTTTCGCCGAGCCCCGCCCCCCTTAGTTACTGTTACCAAGTTTGACAATAAGTGGATCAAATACTGCAGCTCCGCAGATTTCCGCGATGGAAAGAAGTAGACAGATGCGTGTCAGCGACTTTTTTTGGAGCAATTCCTCCTCAATATCATCCAGATCGAGGCAAAAGGGTTACAGTATGCAGTGGAGGGATATATTAGTGTCGGCTCCGCTGAGCGAAGCGTAGCAGGGAACAAGGAGTTTGGAGTTTGGGAGAAGGCGGCGTCTGGGGACGTGTGGATCCGAGGAGCGGTGGCGGGGAAGCAATGTCCCTGTGAGCTGTCAGATGTCAGATGATCTGAGCTGCAGGCAGCTCTAACGGAGAAAAGCTCCCGGCGCTCTGCATCGCTATCATCTCAGCTGAGTCTGTTTATAAAATGTAACTTTTTATGCCCGTGTTTACTTTCATTTTCAATATAGTTCCCGGAGCTCAGCATTAATTCATCACGTGATCATGACACCACCCGCTGTTGCGCCAATAGGCTTAATGTGCATTTATAAGACACACGGTTGAGGTAATATTACGCTGATTTGCCGGCACGGTGTGTCTTATAAAGGGTCTTGGATAGTCTGGGAGGCGGACCTCCGCTCAGCACTCATGCTTGGCTGTTGCTGGTTGAGCTCGATGAGGAGGTTCTGAAGGGAAACGAAGGGGACACGACTACTATCGAGACTAATGCTTAGTAGTAAATTAGGCTTAGCCTCATCATTTTGTTTGGAGTTGTCGGATAGTAACGGTTGCTATGTTGTGTGATTGGACAATAGCCGTTCTGGGGGCGGGGCCGGCGAAAGGCTAATTCAAAGTAAAATTGCCTCTGGTGAATATCTTTAACACCTTTTTTCTCTTAAAACCATTGAAGTACTGGTATTAAAACCATCTCAAGGTATCCCACCCTACTCATGACATTTATGGCATCAATCCCCAACTTTTTACTGGACTGTTTATCAGTGTTGCCAACTCAGCGACTTTGTCGCTGTTTCTGACAACTTTTCGACCCCCTCAACGACGTTTTATTCCAGACAGCGCCTAGCAACAAACCTAGCGGCTTTTCTGAGAACCCTTTGCTATTTTCTGTACAGTCATGACACAAATACTAGTTTTCACAAAGTTTGCTGCTAAACTGCTTTTAGATCTTTGTTTCAGTTGTTTCTGTGATGGACTGAAATATAATTACAAGCACTTCATATGTTTCAAAGGCTTTTATCAACAATTACATGACATTTATGCAAAGAGTCAGTATTTGCAGTGTTGGCCCTTCTTTTTCAGGACCTCTGCAATAACCCTTTCGCCGGCCCCGCCCCCAGAACGGCTATTGTCCAATCACACATCATAGCAACCGTTACTATCCGACAGCTCCAAACAAAATGATGAAGCTAAGCCTAATTTACTACTAAGCATTAGCCTCGATAGTAGTCGTGTCTCCTTCGTTTCCCTTCAGAACCTCCTCATCGACCTCAACCAGCAAGCCAGCAAGCATGAGTGCTCCCCCGCCTGCGGCTGGGCGGAGGTCCGCCTCCCAGACTATCCAAGACCCTTTTAGATAAGACACACCGTGCCGGCAAATCAGCGTAATATTACCTCAACCGTGTGTCTTATAAACGCACATTAAGCCTTGGCGCAACAGCTGGTGGTGTCATGATCACGTGATGAATTAATGCCGAGCTCCGGCCGGGAACTATATTGAAAATAAAAGTAAACATGGGCATAAAAAGTTACATTTTATAAACTCAGCTGAGATGATAGTGATGCAGAGCGCCGGGAGCTTTTCTCCGTTAGAGCTGCATGCAGCTCAGATCATCTGACAGCTCACAGGGACACCGCGTCGCCGCCACCGCTCCTCGGATCCACGCGTCCCCGGACGCCGGACCTTCTCCCAAACTCCAAACTCCTTGTTCCCTGCTACGCTTCGCTCAGCGGAGCCGACACTAATATATCCCTCCACTGCATACTGTAACCCTTTTTGCCTCTATCTGGATGAAATTGAGGAGGAATTGCTCCAAAAAATGTCGCTGACACGCATCTGTCTACTTCTTTCCATCACGGAAATCTGCGGAGCTGCAGTATTTGATCCACTCATTGTCGGAGTTGGCAACAGTAACTAAGGGGGGCGGGGCTCGGCGAAAGGCTAATTGGACTGGGCATGCTCTCAATCAACTTCTGGGCCAAATCCTGACTGATAGCAACCCATTCTTTCATCATCACTTCTTGGAATTTGTCAGAATTAGTGGGTTTTTGTTTGTCCACCCGCCTCTTGAGGATTGACCACAAGTTCTCAATGGGATTAACATCTGGGGAGTTTCCAGGCCATGGACCCAAAATTTCAACGTTTTGGTCCCCGAGCCACTGAGTTATCACTTTAGCCCAGGGGTCCCCAATCCTGGTCCTCAAGGGCCGGTATCCAGCAGGTTTTAGTTGTAACTCTGCTTCAACACACCTGATTTCAATTAGCAAGTGATTAGCAGGCTTCAGCAGAGCTTGAGGAGCTGCTGCACAGGTGATTCAACCACTGAATCAAGTGTGTTTGAGCAGAGAAACCACAAAACCTGCTGGATAGCGGCCCTCCAGGACCAGGATTGGGGACCCCTGCTTTAGCCTTATGGCACGGTGCTCCATGGTGCTGGAAAATGCATTGTTCTTCACCAAACTGTTGTTGGATTGTTGGAAGAAGTTGCTGTGGGAGGGTGTTTTGGTACCATTCTTTATTCATGACTGTGTTTTTGGGCTAAATTGTGAGTGAACCCACTCCCTTGGATGAGAAGCAACCCCACACATGAATGGTCTCAGGATGCTTTACTGTTGGCATGACACAGGACTGATGGTAGCGCTCACCTTTTCTTCTCCGGACAAGCCTTTTTCCAGATGCCCCAAACAATCGGAAAGGGGCTTCATCGGAGAATATGACTTTGCCCCAGTCCTCAGCAGTCCATTCACCATACTTTTAGCAGAAGATCAATCTGTCCCTGATGTTTTTTTGGAGAGAAGTGGCTTCTTTGCTGCCCTTCTTGACACCAGGCCATCTTCCAAAAGTCTTGGCCTCACTGTGCGTGCAGATGCGCTCACACCTGCCTGCTGCCATTCCTGAGCAAGCTCTGCACTGGTGGCACTCCGATCCCGCAGCTGAATCCTTGTTAGGAGACGATCCTGGCGCTTGCTGGACTTTCTTGGACGCCCTGAAGCCTTCTTGACAAGAATTGAACCTCTTTCTTTGAAGTTCTTGATGATCCTATAAATTGTTGATTTAGGTCTTAGTAGCCAAATATCCTTGCCTGTGAAGCCATTTTTATGCAACGCAATGATGACTGCACACGTTTCTTTGCAGGTCACCATGGTTAACAAGGGAAGAACAATGATTTCAAGCATCACCCTCCTTTTAACACGTCAAGCCTGCATTCTAACCCAATCAGCCTGACATAATGATCTCCAGCCTTGTGCTCGTCAACATTCTCACCTGAGTCAACAAGACCATTACTGAATCGATTTGAGCAGGTCCTTTAATGGCAGCAATAACATGCAGTGGAAAGTTTTTTTGTGATTAAGTTAATTTCCATGGCAAAGAAGGACTATGCAATTCATCTGATCACTCTTCATAACATTCTGGAGTAGATGCAAATTGCTATTATAAAAACTTAAGCAGCAACTTTTCCAATTTCCCATATTTGTGTCATTCTCAAAACTTTTGGCCACAACTGTAGATGGAGAGAAAACATAACGGACAAGTGGAGAAACTATAAGCGCAAAAAGCCGCTATTGAAGAAAACGCTGGTAAATGCACAAACGTGCAGAGCCTCTGTGAGAATGAGGAGAGCAGGAGGTCTGAGCTATGCCCTATAACAGAACTGTTTGGATCACCAGACCAAATCTGCCTTAATATCACTTTATTTATACTTTTAGAATTTATTTTACGCATCAAAGCACACTGGGCCATTTGGATCATACTAGTTAATCATTTAAACTAATAAAATAGTTTTTATTTTCCTCCCTTTAAATCCTAAGAAACACTAACATGTTTTAAAAATTTTAAAGATCAGAAACCAAAATTTCTGAGAAACAAAGTACTTCAAAAGGAAAAGTGCTATGGTTTAAAAAAATTCTGCAGATGAGTTCATTAAAGTCAAATGTGTGATTACAGATATATATCTATCTATAGATATCTATATATCTATATATATTTCATTGTCGATGTTGAGGGGGAAATTAGCGCCAGCGTGATGTGATGACATCATCAATATGCAAATTAGCATGTGACGTCATCTGGCGACATCTGGGTGACTTTCTGGGTGAACCTTAGCTACTTTCTGTCGAAGGCAGTTGGCAACACTGTTGTTGATGTTGAATAAACCTAACTTCTTTGCTCTTTAGTTTGTAGCTCATCCAAAGGTTTTATGGCTGTCAGTCTTGACCAATCAATCAATCAAATTTTATTTATATAGCACCTTCCACTACCTTTTCTGGGAGCCCAAGGCGCTGAACATGACATAAATCATAAAAGAACAGAGCAATAAAACAATAAAAGCAGCATATAAAAAAGGAATTAAAAAGATAAAACACAGATGATGAAAATCTAAAAACCCTATTACATAAAAGCCAAACAATAAAAAATGAGTCTTCAAGCGACTCTTGAAGACCTGCAGTGATGGTGACTGATGACAAATGGGAGCTCATTCCAGAATGTAGGAGCCAAGACCGAAAAAGCCCGATCACCTCTAGACCTGTACCTATACTGAGGGACATTCAGCAACCCCTGCTCAGTCAAGCGTAGAGATTGTGAAGGGGTATGCTGTTGTATCTCATCCAAGTATGATGGGGCACTACCATGAAGAGACCGGAAGACATACAACAAAATCTTAAACTTAGCCCGATAACCTACAGGGAGCCAGTGTAATGAAGCCAGCACAAAGGTGATGTGTGCTGTTTTCCTTGTCCCTGTCAGGAATTTAGCTGCCGAATTCTGAACCAATTGTAACCATCTCACTGCTGCCTGGCTCAGCCCAGCATATAACGCATTACAATAATCAAGCCTGGATAAAACAAATGCATGCAGTACAGACTCAAGATGTGCTCTATAGACAACTTGGGCTTAAGTTTAGCTAGCCGTTACAAGTAGAAGAAGCAGGCTCTCACAACCATATTGATGTGAGTATCAAATTTGAGTTCTGAGTCCAGTCTCACCCCCAGGCTGCTGAAAACTGACTTCTGGTAGGTTGACAGAACATCCAAATCAGGAGCAGAACTCACACCCACCTTGCTAGTAGGGATGAATAAGGAGCTCATTTTTGTTTGCTGCAAGCCGGGACTTAACCTCATCCAAACAAGTCAGGAGATTAGAAATGGAACCTCCCGCCCCTGGACACAGGGAAAAGTAAATCTGGCAGTCATCTGCGTACAGATGAAACTTAACACCATGTTTGTGCAGGATTTCCCCAAAGGGGAGTAAATAAAGGGCAAAGAGGCGTGGCCCCAGGACTGAACCCTGTAATACCCCCCACCAGTGATCCGACTCTTGATTAATGTTGGAACTTTCCCACAGACTGATAGATTGAGCCTGTCCAAAGATGACTTTAACTTGGCGGCCGTAGCTTGAGAAATAATGAATCTGGCCAAAGTTATCATGAGATACTGGACCGCCGGGTGCGTTGACCTGGCTCTATGCAGGCTTTTACAAACATTTATGGGAACACCAGGAAGCTGTTCCAGTACACACCATCCCTTGGCAATTCAGCTGGGAGACGCACAGACCAGATGCTATACCATTCTGACAACCAATGTAACTGATGACCTATTGACCTTTAAAGGCCACTACACGTTAGGTTTTGTTCGCACACACTACTCAGGAACGTAGAACTCTCTGAGCATGTGGGCGGGGCAAAAGGTGCGCAGAGAAGTCTGTGGCGTCACCCTTAAGTTGGTCAACAAAGGCGGCCATGAGCAGTGCTGCTTTTGGATACTATGACTCTGATATTGCATCCGGACTGCTGTGTCTGTCCTCAAACTGTGCCGCTCAGGCCTCGATAGTGCTGTCTCTCTGTTTGTGTGCTCCTCACAGCATGCCTCAGTGAGCGAGACAGAGAGCTGCTGCGACTTCAGTCAGAGGTGATGTTTACTCCACAGTATCCAGAATGATAAGGAGTCGCGCATGCGGGGAAGACCCCGCTGGCTGATTCTACCCACCAATCCAAATTCACACCTACTGAGGGGGAGCCTCGGTAGGTGTGAATTTGAGCTGGCCAATCAGTTGGCAGTGGGTGTGTTGGGTCAGTTCAGTCCGAAGCAGACCGCCAAAGGGAAGAGGGCTGAAAATACAGCTGGTTGAGAACAGGAACAAAACATGCTACCCAGATGTGAGCGCAATATACCATACCTGGGTGGGACTGGGCCGGCCCAGATGTGAAAGTGGCAAAACCTATCGGAACAATCTAAAACGACAGCAACTGCTGGTACACAACCTTTTTCAACAATTTTGAGGTCAAAGGAAGTTTGGAGATAGGCCTGTAATTTGCCAAGACAGACATGTCAGCAATATCGGCTGGACCACCGCAGCTTTCATAAAAGTTGGAACTGCACATGAGAGCAGGCTACCATTTATAATGGTTCATTTAAACTGGCCCAGTGAGGAGAAGGCCTCCTTACCAGTGACTTTCTGTGTCTTACAGGTTGCCCCGGAGATTATAATCCCCCAGAGATCTTTGATTTTGCTGGGAAGTCCGGCTTCCAGCTGTATGGGATGGTGTACCAGCCCCACAACCTGCAGCCTGGCAGGAAACACCCCACTGTTTTGTTTGTCTATGGAGGCCCTCAGGTTTGATACCAGGTTGTGTGTGTGTGTGTGTGTGGGTGGGTGTGTGTGTGTGTGTGTGTGGGTGTGTGTGTGTGTGTGTGTGTGTGTGTGTGTGTGTGTGTGTATTAATGTTTAGTGTTTCCTTCTACCTTTAGGTGCAGCTGGTGAACAACTCCTTTAAGGGGATTAAGTACCTTCGTCTCAACACTCTGGCCTCTCTAGGCTATGCGGTGGTCATCATCGATGGGCGGGGCTCCTGTCAGAGAGGCCTAGAGTTTGAGGGAGCCCTGAAAAATAAAATGGTAGCGTGAAGCGAAATAGTAGAAGAAAAAGTCTTGTAGAGCTGCACATGACAAAATTTTGATTGTTTATGTCAAACTTCTAAAATAAAAATCTGTTATTAGTCATTTAGTGCTGCATGAACATTAGCTCCATATGTAGAAAGTTGATGGAGGTACAGCTACTCATGTTCTCTAATCAGTTATTGAAGGAGAACTGAAGCAGCTGAAGTTGTTCATCCCATCATTACCTTCTCAGAGTTTTAATGAAGTCTAAATTACTAGAATATTTAAAAGGATGTTCTGAAGTCTTTTGTATTATTCCTGTCCAGGGTCAGGTGGAGATTGAAGACCAGGTGGAGGGACTGCAGTATGTGGCGGAGAAGTTTAACTTTGTGGACCTGAGTCGTGTTGCCATCCACGGCTGGTCGTACGGAGGCTTCCTCTCTCTCATGGGCCTCATTCAGCGGCCCAACATTTTCAAGGTTAGGAAACCTTTGTCCTTAAAAAAACATCAGTGAGTTGCAGCATTTAGACAAACAAGGAAATCATTTAGTCATGAAGCACAAATGAACCTCGTGCAGTGACCCATTACAACCACATAGGGTCAGTGTTGGACAGCAGATTAACCTCTAACCGAACCTACTGTTTACCGCCCAGTCCTTCAACTGTTTCATGCTTTCCTTCTGAGGATGTTTTCAATAGTATAACGCTGCAGACCCGGAGACGCCAGTTTCAGGCCAACGCCACTTTCATGCTTCTACCCTTCTGTTAATAGCTTACTAAAAAATTTTAATTGTTGTTAAAGCTTCAATTAAGTTGTTTTTCAAATTATTTACCCACTTTCAGGTTGACGCCCCTTTCAGGCTTCTACCCTTTTCGAGACAGCGACCTCTAATGGACAGATGTTTAACTGCAACCACACCAGATTCAGGCCGACGCCACTTTCAGGCTTCGTTGTTTGTGGATAAAAAAAATTGGCTAAGCAGAGGATGATGTTATAGCAGAGTTCCTTATCTTTATCTTTGAGTAGAATTCCAAAAATGATCATATCTTTAGTCATGTGAACTGGGAAGGGTATTTTTGGTTTGAGTTTTTTCCAAAATAACTGTTTTCTGACATTCATAAAAAAATATGATCTATAGTTTCTTTAAGACTTTCACAGAAAGAGCAGTCATTGCTATCAATATTAAAACGAATTGTTAATATATTGGATCGCTATGCTATTACTCTGAAACTAGTGCAGGGGGGCGGCGCTGTCTCAAAAACAGTACAAGCCTGAAAGTGGCGTCGGCCTGAAAGTGGTGTCTCCAGGTCTGCAGCGATACCCTTCTCGATGTTTTAGTAAGAAGTCTTTTGACATGCATGTGTCCCTCCCAGCTTGCCGTAGCTGGAGCCCCAGTGACTGTGTGGATGGCCTACGACACAGGCTACACGGAGCGCTACATGGATGTACCTGAGAAGAACCAGCAGGGCTATGAGGAAGGATCTGTGGCTCTGCACGTGGACAAGCTTCCCAGCGAGTATGTACGCACACGCACGCACGCACACGCATTCGCGCAAACACATACACACACGCAAGCGCGCACACATACACACACGCACAGATACACACACGCACGCACACATACACATGCACGCACGCACACATGCACGCACGCACACATACACATGCACGCACGCACACATACACATGCACGCACGCACACATACACATGCACGCACGCACACATACACACACTATTACAAACCAGACCGTCCAGGTGGTCTCGGTAACAATAATGGAGGCATGTCAGATGGTAAAATCATGATATGTTTTATTAACAAAAGGAACCAAATGTGAACACAAATTAAACTGGCGAGTAACCGAAACAAGAACAGCTTATACGAAAACACCTCTCAGAGCTTCAGCTTTAACTGTTTTCCCATCGGTACTGGGACGCCACCCCCAAAGTGAAAAGCCCCTTTTCGGACTCCACGTAACCTTTCTACAGGCACCGGCTAAGTCAGGGAAACCATACAGTCTGCACTGGTCAGACACGAATACCGAATTCACCCCTTAAGGGTTACCACACAATTAAGCTAAAAACTTCACTCTGAGAGAAGCTGTTAAAATCAAGAAGACACAGAAGATAAAACACCGCCAGGGTATGAGGGGCCGTGTAAGCCATAATTTATTCTGTTACTCTCACATGCATGTATTCTCCTCACACACGCATACATTCTTCTCATACATACACACATTCCACACTCATACACATATATATTCTTTACACACACACATATATTCTCGGCACACACACATATATTCTCGGCACACACACATATATTCTCTGCACACACACATATATTCTCTGCACACACACATATATTCTCTACATACACATACATATATTCTCTGCACACACACATATATTCTCTGCACACACACATATATTCTCTACACACACACATATATTCTCTGCACACATACATATATTCTCTGCACACATACATATATTCTCTGCACACACATATATATTCTCTACATACACATACATATATTCTCTGCACACACACATATATTCTCTACATACACATATATATATTCTCTGCACACACACATATATTCTCTACATACACATACATATATTCTCTGCACACACACATATATTCTCTACATACACATACATATATTCTCTGCACACACACATATATTCTCTGCACACACACATATATTCTCTACACACACACATATATTCTCTACACACACATACATATATTCTCTGCACACACACCTATATTCTTTACTCACACACACACACACGTTTTCCACACACACACTTATATTGTCCACTTACACACACATACATACTCTTCACATTCACATACATTCTCCCCCTCCTCTCTCTCTCTCTCTCTCTCTCTCTCTCTCTCTCTCTCTCTCTCTCTCACACACACGTTCTGGTTTGACATTATAAGAATATCAGAGATAAAATATATATAAATGTGAAAATGAAGAAAGAAATGTGTGTGTGTGTGTGTGTGTGCGCGCGCGCGTGAATGAGAATATATGAATGTGAGAGGAGAATGTATGCATGTGAGAGAAAGTATAGTGGAAACGGAAGGCAGTTTGGTTGAAACGGAAGGCAGACCATCTTACTGCTCTGTGATTGGCTGAAAGGTTCGAGGGCGGGTCATTGTCATGAGAGAAGCGCTCTCATCATCGTGTATGTAGAGAATATATATGTGTGTGCAGAGATAATATGTATGTGTGCAGAGAATATATGTGTGTGTGTAGAGAATATATGTGTGTGTGCAGAGAATATATGTATGTGTATGTAGAGAATATATGTGTGTGTGCAGAGAATATATGTATGTGTATGTAGAGAATATATGTGTGTGTGCAGAGAATATACGTGTGTGTGCAGAGAATATATGTGTGTGTGCCGAGAATATATGTGTGTGTGCCGAGAATATATGTGTGTGCAGAGAATATATGTATGTGTGCAGAGAATATATATGTGTGTGTGTAGAGAATATATGTGTGTGTGCAGAGAATATATGTGTGTGTGCCGAGAATATATGTGTGTGTGCCGAGAATATATGTGTGTGTGTAAAGAATATATATGTGTATGAGTGTGGAATGTGTGTATGTATGAGAAGAATGTATGCGTGTGTGAGGAGAATATATGCATGTGAGAGTAACAGAATAAATTATGGCTTACACGGCCCCTCATACCAGGGAGTCAACAGGACAGCCTCCTTCCTGTCCTGCCGCTCCAAGAGTCTGAGGTGTGGCTGGGCTTTGTAGCAGTCAGGGCTGATTGAAAGTTGGAGACAGCTGGTACACTCAATAGTGAAGGTAATTAGTGAGAGTGGAGCCAGGTGCTACAGGTGCTCTCCTCACACTCTCAGGAAGGGAGAAAAGAGAAGAAAGATTACAATACAAAACAAAAAAACAGCCAGGGGCTGTAACACACACGCACACATACACACACGCACACATACACACACGCATGCGCGCACACATACACACGCATGCGCGCACACATACACACACACATGCATGCCCGCACGCACGAACACATACATACACACATGCACGCACACATACACACGCATGCGCGCACACATGCATGCCCCCATGCACACACACACATACACACACGCATGTGCGCACACATGCATGCCCCCACGCATGCACACCTACATACACACACGCACATACATACACACACACACATGCATGCATACATACACACACACGCATGCACACGCATGCATGCATACGCACATACACACGCACGCATGCACACATGCACGCACATACACATGCACATGCATGCATGCATATACACACACGCACGCACACGCATGCACACACGCACGCATACACACGCATGCGCACACACACATGCATGCACACACAAAAAACTCTGTGGACAGTAGACAAATGAAACATTTCCAAGAGAGCAATTTACAATGGGATAAGGGGACAATAAGTGGTTGATGATCAATATAGGCTGCTTCAGGAGAGCCCACACAACATCAGCCTCACATGTACACACACACACTAGGGCTGCAACTAACGACTATTGAAGCGATTAGTCGACTAATCGGATAATTATTAAATTTTTCTTAAATTTAGCATTAGATTGCTTTATGTGGAAAATGATAATAAACACAAGAAAGATGGGTACTTCAATGGAAAATGCATATTTTATTCATACTAAAAGTAAATAAAAATGTCCTGTCTAAAACCAATTAGGCACAGTGCTCGGTCAGTATAGGCCAGGGGTCGGGAACCCGCAGCTCTGGAGCCGCATGCAGCTCTTTGAGCGACCCCTAGTGGCTCCCTGGAGCTTCTTCACAAATGTATGAAAATGGATGGGGGATATATTAATATGGTTTCTGTAGGAGGACAAACATTCTTAATGTTTTCCAATGCTGTAAAAATGTGCATAATAAATATTACATTTTAACATTTTTGTCAACGAAAATTTGCGTCATAGCCTGCGACACACGTTTCAGCGCGACGCCCATAGATATATGGCGGCGTGCCAGGCAGATGGATGTAAACAAACCAGTGGGTGTGTCAGGGTCGTGGATCCCAAAGGGATAAAGAGAAAGATAGCTAATGAGAACAGAGGATTCAAGGAAGAATGGACCAGATTATTTGCTTTCATTTTCGACGCGGAAGGATTACCTGGAAAAACTTCAACTTTTCACCACTGTCGCTCGGACAAGGACCAATCAGCGGAGGTTTCATTGACTGACCAATGAGGGGACAGGATGCTTCTCAGTACATCTCCAGGTAAACATGGAGGAAAAGTTAATATTTGCCGTGTCTGATGTCCCAGAGCTTCACAAGACTTCCCCTAACTCTAGCAAAACCTTGTGAGACTTCACATCTACCGCTTTTTCAACTCTGAACTGCTTTAATAACCCAAAATTCCCTCCAATCTGACGGCCAATCAAAACAACAGAAGACTCGCTATTCGCCCTGGAACAGAGGCGTCGCTGGCTTTGCTGCTGCCGCATGTGGCCTCCCGTGTGTCAGGTTATAAAAGTAGATTTAAGAAGTGGATTACATCTCCACACGCCACTACTGCTGCAAGTTTTGTTGCAACCTGAGAGATAAAAGCAGGGAAAACTGTTCATGGATGGTGATTACATGAAGGATTCATTCATCAAAATATCAGAGCACCTATTTCAGACTTCAAAAACAAAACCGAGATAATCCAGAAAATTAAAGACATTCCTCTCTCCACAAAGACAAGGACCATTAAAACGACAGGAGACGTCACCAATCAGCAAATCAGAGACATTAATTCAGCTCCAGCGTCCTCAACTACCTGTGATGAGTCGTGTGATGTGATCGATATCAAACAGACAGCGCTGTTATGCAGGTATGTGAGCTGTGATGGGCTCAAGAAGAAATGATCAAATTAATACCACTGATTAATATTGTAATGGAAGTTAAACTTAAAGCACCAAATATCTACAGCAGAGTCACGTGGTGTGTCATTCTCTCCAGGATGCTGCAGGGAAATAAACATTTAATCATGAATGCTCATTATGTATTTGTAGTCATTTTGATAATAGGCTAATGTAGCTAATATACACTTACAACCTGTGTTGCCTTCATATAAGGCTTTTCATTTTTTGCGGCTCCAGACAGATTTGTTTTTTGTTTTTTTGGTCCAATATGGCTCTTTGAACATTTTGGGTTGCCGACCCCTGGTGTAGACATAAATGCATAAATAAAGAAACCTCTATACATTTTTTAAAGGACAGGCACATGTGTTTTATGAGAAAAAATAAATTAAAATCAAGTAAACATTTTCTTCCTGTAAACCAGGGGCAGGCACATTAGCAGCAATAAAACAGTAAACAAAAATATTAAGTGCATTTTGTGAGATGTTCATTTTTGTACCTGTGATAGTGGTGGGGGGTCCCATGTCTGTTTACCGCACTGTACAGTTTTTGAGCTCCGGGTCACCGTAGGGAGTACTGACCATAGATATCATATATATCACTAGATGCCTTAACTGGGAGTCGACAGCGTCCCTACACGGCGGCCATCTTACCTTGGACAGCTTACGTTCCGTTCTCAATGGTAGCAGATGGAAGGTGATGAACAACTTAAACAAAAACACTCTTAACTCGATTAAATATTAACGGATTTACAAGCGGGTTGCATTATTACAAACCTTATAACACGTAGGACATACTTTAACATTTTTAAATTAACGGGCCAAATCCGTCATATTTTACAGCCACATCTCTGGCGTTTATAACAAACCAAACCGTTTGAAATTTGGTTGAAAATTGAGCAAGTTAGAGTTATTTAAATAGTACATGCACCATTGACACCAATGTTACGAAAGGGGGCAGCTGTCCGAAGTAAGATGGCCGCCGTGTAGGGACGTTCGTCCAATCGACAAAGAGTGCGGGTGAGGCCTGTTTTTATGCTTTTATGTTTTTATGCTTTTATGTATTTTTTTATTGTTCAATGTTTTAATATTTCTTTTTATCATGATTTTATGTTGTTCTCAGCGCCTTGGCCTCCTGTAACGGGTGTGGAAGGCGCTATACAAATAAAGGTTGATTGATTGATTGATCTAGTGATATATATGATATCTATGGTACTGACTGGGTGTTGCTTTACGGCAACATATGGCAAGTCAAAGGGATAAAAAAAAGTGCGCGTTCTAAACGCGCGTTATGTCCGCCAAAATGCGCGTCCTGAACGCGCATTTTGACACCAAAGGGGGCAAAAACTCACGTGTTCTAAAAGCGAGCATTATGTCCTCCAAAACGCGCGTCTTGAACGCGCGTTTTGGAGGACATAATGCCAGTTTAGAATGCGCATTTTTTTTATCCCTTTGGCTTGCCATAATTGTATAACGTAGACTCGCTGTAGCAGCGGCAGATTCACCAAAGAAAGCTAGAAATCCCTTATCAGAGGAATCTAGGAAAAGAAAAGAAGAACGTGATAGAGCAAGAGCAAAGACCAGAGTTATTATTGGGCCGTCTTTTCCTCGCTGGAAAGCTCTTTTAGAAAGAACAGCATGAACTACGGACTCTGACCTAGCCGTGCTGCTAATGGCTAGGTAAGTAATAAATGATTTCACCAGGGTTATTGTGTTTGGTCGGGCATAAAGTTGTTATACAGTCCTGATAAAACTATTTACTCAATGTGTGGAGGTGGAAAAGTTTGCTTTTGTTGTTTTGCCTGACATTAGGAATGTAAACATGCCTCTTATGCCCGAGAGAGAGATTTAATGTTACGACAGTGACGTTACGCAGCAAGCCTCTAGAGGGCGACAGAGACCAAATAACTGCAAAGTTGCGGAATGCTGCTTTAAGATGGAGGTCATCTTCCCCAGCATCCTCCTCTCACACGTCTCCTCAACAGAATCCAGTGTGCAGCCCAGAACTGAGCTAGCTTTGTTAGCTAGCTTGTTCAGTCTCTTCCTGTCTCGGTCAGAGCTGCCTACACCCCAACAGACCACAGCAGAATGAATAACAGAGCCAACAACAGTGATAAAAGGATTTTAGCAGCTGGGAGTTAACTCCGAAGGACCTCAGCCTCCTCATGAGATGGAGGCGGCTTTGGCCCTTCTTATACAGAGCTTCTGTGTTGTGCCCAGATAAACTTCTAAAGAAATCCAACGTGAACTTCAGTGTCAGATCGCACCATCCGTCGTTGTTTGTTGAAAACAAATCATAAAAAAGCCAGACTGGAATCTGCCAAACTACATGTTGACAAGCCGCAAAGCTTCTGGGAGAAGGTCCTATGGACAGAAGAGATAACAATGGAGCTTTTTGCCACGGCACATCAGCTCTATGTTCACAGACAGAAAAATGAAGCATATCAAGAAGAGAACACTGTCCCTACTGTGAAACATGGAGGAGGCTCTGTTATGTTCTGGGGCTGCTTTGCTGCATCTGTCACAGGGTGTCTTGAATCTGTGCAGGGTTCAATGAAACCTCAAGACTGTCAAGGGATTCTAGAGAGAAATGTGCTGGCCAGTGTCAGAAAGCTTGGTTTGTCTGTGTTAGATCTTCTTTGAGTTTTAGCATCAACCTGTCTAATTACTGGGAAACCTGCTTCTGACCAACATGTTTTTTGTGACTCTCAGATTTTCTGCTCTGTTTCAGTTCAGACTCATCACCGTACACTTTCACGAGACTTTATTCTAACAGTGTTCCTTTCATTTTTGTGAGCAGTGTATATATAGGTCTTTACCTTTATTTTCACATTACTGTTAGTGTTGTCCTTTGTTGTTGTCATGTCTCATGAGCCTGTTGGTTTCAGCGAGTCATATTGTGTTTATTTTATCTGTATATCTCTTCTTGGGAACTGTACTAAGAATACAGGATAAATGCTACTTCACTTGTGACAACAGTTTTTGTAAATGGAAGATAAGTATTAAAAAATTAACTTTAATAAGTCACTTAGCTTGATTACTTATCTTAAACACTAATAACTGAGTAAAAAAATACAGAAAAATTGCCTTTTTATTTTTTTAATCATACCCGTTTATTAAACAGAAAACAAACATTTAGATTAAAAACTCATTCAAAAGGGAGTCCTGGCCAAGATGGGCAGCAGCTCAGCAGCAACAATAATCAACACACATGTGGAAAACCGTTTCCACATCATTAAACAAAAGGACATTAAGATAATCAGCCTGAAGAAAAAAAAGATCATTTCAGAAACGTCTTTTTTCTAGTTACATATTAACTTACCGATTGTTGTTTTTTCCAGATGATTGTGTTTGCTGGGAAAATCCCCCGCGATTCTCCTCCGTCAGCTACAAACTCCTAGCCTGGCAAGCCATCCTATATATGTGAATATATAGTCTGGCCACGAACCATTGACGGCTCTCAGTCGTGAGGCGGGATCTACGGTTGTCTTTCAAACTGTCAGCACGCAATTGGATAGCGCTAGGACCAATCAGAGTGACGAACAACGTGACGTAATCACGGCGACGGAAAAGCGGGAGGCTGTAATGGCGTCTAACATCAATGATTTCTGTCGTTTTTGTATAAAAACATGTGAATATCAGGTGTACTGGGACATTGCACTACTTTGTTTGATAAAAATAAGAAGCCGCTAAGTATATCAGACAGACTTACGCACGTTGGAGTCTAAATAATCCAATGTTGATGACAAAGCCGTTTCAAACCAACGCGGTTCCTGCGCCGCCGCCATGTTGCTTGGGTTCGCGGCCGCAGCGCTGACGTCATCGGCTACTCCCGCTCTGTGATTGGCCCAAAATATAGAGCGCTGTGATTGGCCCAACCAAAACTATAGCAAGCTGTGATTAAACAGCCACAGGCTGTGAGGGTTCCTATGAAGCGTGCCTAGACCAAACTCTGCAGAGCAAGAGTCACAAAAAGCCCTTATGGATCATTACAATATTTAGAAATACTTTCATATATAATATGTTGTTTCTGGTGTTTCATAATCATTTATAATAATTATATGATCTCTAATAATTTCCTGATAAACTCTGTTGGTTTATTTTCTCAGCAGAGGGACTGTCTAATCCTCATTTTCTGAATTTTTCAGAAAATCACATTGATGGTTCTTTTTTCAAATTATGTCAACAGATTATTGTCACAATAAAAATATGTATAATATGTAAAGGTCAGAGGTCACTACATTACCCACTGTTAAATAGATACAAATGTGAAGCCCGCGAGGACATTGTCCTACGTGGTTCAAAAATGTCCTGCGTGAGACGCTCTCACGTCTGCCAGTTTGGCAGGCATGGCTCAGAAGTTTTCACAAACACTGTAAATATTAAGAAATAATCATGAACACTTGTTTTTTTACAGACAAGGGTTACGAACCGCCATTGTGGTCAATGAGGAAGCCAGTCAGCCAATGAGAGGGGGGGTAGGGAGAGGACAGAACGTACCAATCAGAGGACAGAGCAGATCAGCCACAGGCCCCGCCTCCACAGTACCAAAATCCCAACAGCCGAGCAAGCAGAATCAGAAACTGTGTGCGTAGTGAGGCTGCCAAGCACGCGGTGCGTCTGCCGCACACTCATGTTTTCCTCTGCCGTGTGCTCGTGGGCCAACGCCCGAATGCAGGTTTGTCACTTGTGCACATCCTTGTGTGCTCAGACACAATTTGCTCTCTCACAGTGTACAAATGCCCTCTCGCGATGTATATTTTCACTCGAGATGTTTGATGTGCGCGCGCAGAATGTGTGTGCACATGTTTTGGCACCCACCTGGCGCTATAGAAAACATTGGACTATTCTAAAGCGGTCTTCTATGAGCCCTGAACTCAATCCTATTGAGCATCTTTGGAAGGAGCTGAAATACGCCGTCTGGAAAAGGTGCCCTTCAATCCTGACACAACTGAAGCAGTTCGCTCATGAGGAGTGGACCAAAATACCTGCTGGGAGGTGCAGAAGTCTCACTGACAATTACAGGAATTGTTTGATTGCCTCAAAAGGTTGTGCAACAAAATATTAAGTTAGGGGTACCATCGTTATTGTCCAGGCCTGCTCCTTGAGTTTATTTTTTATTAATTCTGTAGTAGCGTGGTTGAAAAGGTTGAAAAATGTCTGGTTTTCAATGTCTAAATTTCATACAATTTTTATTTATTATTACTTTTGTCAGATTCACCTTATTTCTGTGACCATTGTGGGTTTTCTTTCATTGACCAATAAGTACCAACAATTTTGTCTGTCTGTACCTGATGTAAAGGATGTGAATGACAACATCCTGTTTGAGTTTAATGAATGCAAACCTGTGATTTCAGGCCCAACCGTTTGCTGATTCTTCACGGGTTTCTAGATGAGAATGTGCACTTTTTCCACACCAATTTCCTGGTGTCCCAGATAATTCGTGCTGGGAAGCCTTATCAGCTTCAGGTGAGTGTTTACAGCACACCAACAGGGTTCTTTCTAGCCTCTTTTATAAAACAATGCCGCTGATTTGCCAGCATGGCGTGTCTTATAAAAAGGGCTTATGACTGTCTTCACTTTGTTGTAAAAATAGTGGTTAAAATAAGTTATTTAGTACCTGTTAGCTATTTATCTAAATATATTTCATCAGTAAATGGACTTTTCAGACATTATGAAATGTGCTTCTGTGTAAAAACAGTGCTTATTTGTCAAACTGGCAGACATGTGTCTGGATAGTCTGACAACAGGCCAAAGCAGGGATAGGCAACTCCCTTCCCCAAGAGCCCCCATCCAGCATGTTTTAGGCTACGTTCATGCTGCAGGTCTTGATGCTCAATTTCGATTTTTTGAGTAAATCTGATTTTTTTGTGTGGCTGTTCACGATTTATAACTGAAATACGACATCAAACACTCTCCAGTGTGAACGCTTCACGGCCCCAAAGCGACCCGCATGCGCAGAAGACAAGAAGTCCCAGTCAGAGCCAGGAGAGGTGGAGTTGTGATGTGAAAGCCTTCACTGACAGGATCACACCTGAGTCTTTTGTTTTAGGCTGGAAACTATTTTAAAAACTATTTTACTCCTTATTCCCGCCGTCTTCCCGAGTTAGTATTCCATGAAAATGTTTCGGTATTAAGTTCATTCACGGAGAACCCCCCCGCCCCGCTGTCACGGAGACCGAGACCGGAGATGCGCTTCGCTCCAGCAGCACCTCCCGCTCTCATGCGTTCTTGTATTTTTAATTCCAAAACTTGACAGGATGTCCCACAGACCCCTGAATCCCTCTGTCAGCGCTGCTCTTAAGCGCTCCTCCTCAGAAACGTCCTGACACGACGCTCACCTCCGCTGAGCAGTGACGTAGGAGGTGGATTTAATGCGGCATGACCGTTCAGACTGCAGTCGCTTTCAAAAATTTTTCATTAGAGATGCACCGATCAGGATTTTGAGGGCCGATCACCAAAAGCAGTATCTGCTGATCCCGATATTACCGATCACAGCGTCAAATCCATAAATTCTTCAATATTGTGTTCTCATGCACGCAACATTGCCATTGTATTATTAGTATAAAAAGTAGGAGATGAGAAAGTATCATTGACCACTGTTTTATTGCAGGCTGAGGCCATGTGCAATCTTTAACACTCTACAGACTCTTAGAGACGACTTGGACTCAGCTTAAGTGTAGCTTAAATAGTGCAAGAAAGCAAAAGAAAAAACTACTCGAATTTGTGTGTTGAGATTTCTTTTTTATTATATTATAATTATTATCATCATAATAACAGTTGCCGTAATGATATAAGAGTAATGTTATGTGTTAGTTTTATTTTGAAGGGCAGTTCAGCTGCTAGAACAGGTTGCTGTTTCTGGTTCCAGGTCAGCGGCTGTTATGCTATGCTAAGATAAGAAAAGCCGCCCAGTTCTGAACTGTTCTGTGGATAAATGGAGAAGTTGTAGCCGTGGGTTACGGCCGACAGTAGCCTGAATAAAAGACCCCTAAACGAGTGGCCTGAGAGAGTCAGAGTCGTTACGTTAATAGCTTTATTTATTTATGTATTTATTTCCCGTGGCGGATGCTAGCGAGCAGAACTCGGCGTCGTCCACCACAGAGAAAGGTTGCTCGTCTAACATGACTTTAATTCAGACATGAAAATCCCTCACCTTTCGGCGAAATTCGCCGTTTTGAATCCAAAATGGGTCACCTACGTGATTCGTGCAGATCCGATGTGAAAATATTGGGGGGGTGGGGGGGGGGGTGATGATGCGCTTATTCAACTCCTGCTGGTGTTGTTGTTATTATTATTATTATTATTATTATCAGCAAATACAAAACAAACATCCAACATTTCTATTGGAAGTTTAGGATTCTTTCTAGTTTTAGTATCTTCAGCAGCAGCAGAGCTTGGTTCATTCTCCATCACGTTTCTGAATGAGACCATTGGGTTCTAACAAAACAACAAACCAGGCCAAACCTGTCATTTCATGTTTATTGATCTGATTTCATTGATAACTGGTTTAGTTTTTAAAGCTTCACTTGTTGAAGTTGTTCATTTAAAAACAATCATTTAGATATAATAAAACAACCTGTTAAAAATCCCTAGAATGCAGGAAATGACATCTACTTCACTAAAATGTTTCTGTGGGGCCTCCAGACCAACCAAAAATCACCCTAGATCCTCTCTGTCTGTCTCCTTCCTCAGAGCTGAGGACAAAGCTGGGACATGTGGTTAAACACGTCTCAGTCTTGTCCTCGTCTCAGGAGGAGCAGAAACTTGTTAGCAGAACGTAAACAAAGGCTCTGCTACTCTGTGTTAAAATAAGAATCCCAACTTGATATAGAGTCAGGTGTGTCTGAGCAGGGACACGTAGAAAACATGCAGCCACTGTGGCCTTCAAGCACCAGGTCTGACCCCCTGTTACAGTATAGAGGTTGGTCTGATTTCTTCTAATGCTCAATGTGTAGCATGTAACTCTGGTAGATAATTTTATTCCATAAAGTTCACCAGGTTGATGCTTTTAAATCTAAAATGCCCCAATATACTTTCAATAGCAGAAGATTTAGATGAGGAGTGAGGTTTTTTTTATTTGCCCCGTGTGTGTGGGGGGGGGGTGCTCACCTTTTTCACCCTTGACCCGTTTTCATGTCTGTTAATTACTTTTCAGGTTACACCCCCGTCAATGTGTGTGCGTGACTCCACAGTCAAGCTGACGGAGAAGTATAAATTAGGCTTTAGCTTACCATTTTTCGGACGATCACGCTCACACAGGCGAGTGGTTAGTGCAGCTGTGTCTGACTCCAAGTGTCTTTTCATTTCTACAGGGAGACAGAAATCTCACCTCACTCCCCCAGAGTTTGCTCTTTCAAAGTCCTGTTAAATTAGTTGTCTTGATGCATTTTAAAGAGCTTCCCCCGCTCGTTTACATCACTTCACAGATGGAGTAAAAGTTAGTTTTACATATTTGCCGCTATGCGCATGCGGGCGAGGGAGGCGTGATGCTGCAGCTACACACAGGGTCTCTGTCAGCCGCAAAATATGAGTGACAGGTGATCGGCTTGTATGATCGGCTCTGAAAGGCTCTGAAAGGAGTTGCCGATCACGTGTTTTTTCACCAATATTGGCCGATTACGAGCAGTTACCGATCAATCGGTGCATCCCTATTTTTCATATGTGTCGGAATCTGTACTACAAGCCTACTCAGTCTGTCACAGTCCTGTCGTGTCCTTTAGATTTGTGTGTGTGTGTGTGTGTTGAGAAATACATTTTGCTGAAATAATCTAAACCAGGGGTCTCCAACACGCACTTGAAAGTCACTCACCTGGACGCAGCCAGCGAGCCATCCTGCCTGACTTGTAATTAACGAGGGACAGCTTTAAAAGTTGATGGCAAGCCGTCCCCGTATTCCGTAATCTAATCTAAAATCAGCATTTTGTGGAAGGAAAATAAAAATCTGATTATTACACAAATCTTTTGGCAAACATGTTCTACTGGAAATACGCAGATTAATCGTGGGGGTTTGCAGCACAGATCCCCATTTCTGTCAGCTTTGATCTCAGCGGCTGCAGCTGGAGCGGTGATGAAGACGGGGTGACGTCGGTTATAGACCTGGGTTGGGTTTCAGGAGTCTGGTGCTGAGCTGAAACATATTCTGGGTGACAGTAAAGTCTTATCTGCGATAACACAAATTAAATGCTGTTTGTTTGTTAACACATGATGAACACGTTTCCGAACTTTCTGGACATCTCCTGTGATTTAGCTTCAACAAATTTACCTCAGTTGTTTCAGCTGATTGTCCCGTTTAGTAGAAAAACACGATCGCGAAGCCTCGGATCGTTCATCTGACCCATGGACCAGCTGATCCAGAGGCAGAGAAAAAGGATCAACCTCCAACCTTATGTTAAAATGGTCAATAAAAAACGCAGCAAAGCATCATTTAACCTGCAGTAATTCACCAGTGAAGCAAAACTTAACTTTCATGAGCAAAAAACCCATAAAAATGATTGAATGAATCAGGAAAGCAGGAAGAAATGTTATTTCTGTTTTTATATTTTTACTTCAGTTCAAACTATTTAGAATGTTGTGTTTTCATCACATTTAGCTTGTATTTGATTTAAAATATCTTTAGTTTTATTCATTTCATGAGAAATCTTGTGTTGCATTGTTTGGAAAAATAATCCTAACACAACATAACAAAGTTTTGTACTAAATGACATTTAAAGAACATATATTATGTTCTTTAAATGTCATTCTATAGTTTTTGGAAGTTTTTATTCATTTATAACAAAACAGCTGAACACTCTGAAAAGCTGACGTTGCTGCTGAGGCTCCAGGCAGGACCCAGGGTCAGGGACTGAGGAGGAACAGGTCAGCTGTTAAAGTTCTGGTACTGATCCATTCTAAACCATGTCAACTCATCCACACACAGTAGATGTGTGTTTCATTATCTGAAAGGATCTGATTAGTTAAAAAACTAAACAACAATGTAAACCCAAATTTGGATTTAATTCAAATGACCTTGTTCACATTATTTGAATGTTTCTAAATTGTTACCATTACCTCTTAATCCTGAGTTGGTTGACCTGCTTCATGTCCTTTCTTATTGTAATTGTGTTTTTAAGTCCAATCAGTGCTTTCTACTTAAACTGAGTCCAGATTACTTAAACACGTGTAATTCTTTAATACATTTGAGTAACCTGTACTTTTTAATGGCCTAACTTATTGTAACTATATGTTTGAGTTCAAACTACTTAAATAATCAAGTTTGCCTGGTTGCACCCACCACCAATCTGGTTCATACCAGTTTTGACCAGGTGCTGAGGAGCTCAGCCTCTTTACAGACAGAACAGCGACGCACAGAAGTTCTAACAAGCAAGTGTCCATCCTACGCTTGAAGCCTTAGGCCAGTGACCAGAGTTTAGTCAACTTAAAACTGCAGTTTATAGATTCAAAAATGACCCGCCCACTGTGAAAGCAGCAGTGGGTGAGGTGCATTGTGGGTAGTTATTTTCTTAGCTATGTTGTTCTATTTTGGGGTGTTTATGCATGTTTATTGTAGGGGTTTGTGTTGTTCTTAGTTATTACTTTGTTCAGTGTTGCAAAGGTGGAGGTATTTGTTCTGTCATGTTGGCACCGGAAGGTCTAAGGAATGGGGGCGCTGTGCCGTTCACCTGTTCATAGTAAAGTGGTGGTTCTCACTAAAAGCGGGGGTCTCAGTAACCATGAGCTCAACACTCCCTGACTGCCTGCAGTCACATGTGGTGCATGAGGCAATGCCTAAAAACAAGCTGAGTTGTATAAATGGATGTTTTCATAATTGTTTAAATTGTACCAAATTTCAAGTAACGCCCACGTATCTTGGCTGAACATATTACGTTGTTGTGACTCAAAGTATTTAAGTGGTGCAACTTGATTTGAATTTAACTATACTGAAGTAGTCAACTTCAAAAAAAGTACAGCTCACTCACATATAATAATTTCACAATACTTTCCACAGTTAAGTTTGTTTACTTACTTTTCCCAAGGTAATCGGGCTCCTCAATATTTTCAAGTGAACTTAACGTGCTAGACTTTACAGTGATGTTTCGTTTCGTTTGAGTGAAAACAGGAATGTCACTATTTTCCTTTTACAATATTGAAACAGAGAAAGCAACTTGTGCATGTTAATATAGTAAGCGTAGCATTTTTTAACATGGTTAGCATAATCACACGTGGAAAGTATCGATGTGAATAAATCGTATGGCAGTAGCTCTTCTGTACTTTCATTGTTTAAAAGTAGCTTACGCTCTCCTAAAGGTTGGAGACCCTGATCTAAATGAATCTTGAGCCATGTTTCATGTCTGTGAATCCGTTTGTTGATGATTTTTTTTCCGCTGGATTTTCCAGGTCTATCCCAATGAGCGGCACAGTATCCGCTGCCCTGAGTCTGGAGAGCACTATGAGATAATGCTGCTGCACTTTCTACAACAATACCTCTAAAATGAGACTGTAGGGGATGTGAAGTCTGGGTTCCTCACATCCTTCATTCTTCCCACTGGTATTCCTGTCACGTTCCTCGTCTGTGTCCAAGATTTCAGCCCCAGAACATCCCAGCAGATATCCAGCAGCCATGAGCCTTGCTGTCCCATCAGCTTTTTCCCCTCACTTTCCAGTTCCACCACACACACACACACACACACACACACACACACACACACAACCATACCCCCTGCAGCCCCAGGTGCAGAAACAAGAACATGTGGAGAAACGTCATCACACTGAGCTGTGACTCACCCACATCTATACACCCATGATGTTTTTGCCAAATGTTTTTGCACCCCCCCCCCCCACACACACACACACAAATGGATGCTGTTGATTCTCCCCCCCCAGTAGGGTGGAGTTTCCACACCTTGGGAGTCCGTACCTGCAGCTTGACTGATTACGGAGCGAGCGAGAACATCCAGGTTCTTCCTGTGTGGAACCATTTCAAGTGTGTGTTGTTTAGGATTAAATATTTTTATGGACTTTTATTGCTTTTTTTAAATGAGGGCTGATGGAATCTTCTCATTGATACTTTAGTGCAACTTTCTCCCCTCAGTCAGCTATGATGTCTGCTTGCCTTTTCAATATATAATTTATATTTGCCAAACGACCTCTTAACTCTTGACCATCTGGTATTTCCTTTTTTTACTGCAGTAAAGGCAACAGGAGGGGGGCACTGGGGTCTTATAACAGCTTTATATCACCTAAAGACAATTTGAACATGACAATGAATAAATGGATCAATCAGCCCATTGTCTTCTTTGTTCATGGTCCCAACCTTCTGTGTGTGTGTGTGTGTGTGTGTGTGTGTGTGTGTGTGTGTGTGTGTGTGTGTGTGTGTGTGTGTGTGTGTGTGTGTGTGTGTGTGTGGGGTGAAACTGGTGCTTCAGTTAAAACACTCAGGTGTGTTTTCATGTGTGACTCTTCACCTCGCTGCAGACCAGCATTCAGAGTATGTTGCTTCAGCTCCGTTGTCTGACAAGCTTATTTATAAAGCTCTTTAAAAGCAGCCAACACGGAACACCAGGGCACAAGAGCTTTTAACAGGATGAAACAATAAAAGCATAAATATAGTATAAAACAACGTTAAAAAGTCTCAATTTAAAAAGGTGGCTCTTTAACAATGATTTAACATTTTAAAGCAAGGGTACCTTCCTAATTTGTGCCGACAAAGAGTTCCACAATTTGGGACCAGCAACACCGAAGGCCCAGTCCCCTCTGAGCTAACGCCGAGTCCTCGGTACATCCGGTACCAGCTGGTCCGCTGACCTGAGTGACCGAGACGAGGAATGTATGTGCAGTAGCTCAGAGAGGTGTGACAGACAAGACCGTGTAGTGATTTAAAAACAGATGTGGATGAGGATAAAGCAGGAGTGATGTGTTCACTCCTCCGTGTGCTGGTTAAAAGCTTAGCAGCAGCAGCATACTGCACCAGCTCAGAAAACTGACTAATGCCAAAGTACAAAGAGTTACCGTAATCCAGATGAGTCGTAATAAAAACATGGATTACCGTTTTAAAATCTTCTGCAGACAAGACCAAAGACTTTTAATCGCAAAAGGTTAAAAGATTTTACTTCTTGTGCTATAGCCTTCTTTCTGTTTCAGGGGGAGATGCATCTGAGTATTCTCTACACAGCAATGGAAGGCAGTCTTGTGCCACCTGAAAATAGACCCTAAGGTAACAGATATTGGCTAAAAGCAGAAGACCAAGTATCAAGCCCTGTGGAATGCAACAAGACAACAGAGCAGAGGACGAGCAAAAACCATCTAAACTGACAGGAGGACACCTCCCTCAGTAACCTGGAGGAATATTTGTTCTTGTTTAGTAAATATGAAGCTAAAGCCTCAGGAGGGATTGTAGGTTAGCTCTTACGTTTTCCAACAGTATTAATATTAAAATATTAAAAACTGAATATTATTTAGACTGAACAAAAACAGAAATGCAACACTTTTGTTTTTGCTCCCATTTCTCATGGGCTGAACTCAAACACCTGAAACTTTGTCCACCTGCACAAACCCCCATGACTCTCACATGTTGTGAAATCTGTCTACATGTGTGTTAGTGAGCACTTCTCCTTCACCAAGATCATCCATCCCCCTCACAGGTGTGGCATACCAAGGGGCTGATTAGACAGCATGAATAATGTCCAGGTGTGCCTTAGACTGCCCACAATAAAAGGCCACCCTGAAATGTGCACGGTTTTGCTTTATGGGGGGGGCAGACAACCAGTTGGTGTCTGGTGTGGTCACCATTTGCCTAACTGGTTCAACACATCGAGTTGATCAGGTTGTTGATGGTGGCCTGTGGAACGTTGGCCTTTTGAGACGGCTTATGGTAGAGAAATGAACATTGATTTCATGAGCAACAGCTCTGGTAGACATCCCTGCAGCCAGCATGCCAATAGAGCTTTCTACAGTAGCTAAAAATAGATTGTGACGTAACGCCGCAAAGCACTCTGGGAAATACGGTCATACAAACAATCTACATTTTAGTATGGAATCCTATGGGACTGAGGCGCTCAGATCTAGCTAAAGTTATTTTTTCGTCTCCTAAAGATTTTCAAACAACAAGGAACTTAACGCTACTGCTGGGGGAGGTGCTAATCGGACTCTAGACGCCCAGATCGGATGTTGGAGAGGACTTTTTATCCCTTTTCCAAAGCCGGTAAAGTCAATAGTATAACGCTGCAAACCCGGAGACGCCAGTTTCAGGCCGACACCACGTGAAACAGCTGGAAAGCTACACGGGCTAAGCTAAAGACAGAAGAAGCAAAGCGGTGGTAGTTTTTAAGTTGGACGAGCGGATTTTAACTGTGTGGAGCAGATCAAGAAAAGCACGTATATTTGTTACTTACATCTTCCTGGAGGGGAAAGTCCTACATCCGAGAATGACCAGCCGCCGGTCGTAACGACGCTCTCAGGCTACGTTCACACTGCAGGTCTTGATGCTCAATTCCGATTTTTTGAGTAAATCCGATTTTTGTGTGACTGTTCACATTATGACTGAAATGCGACATCAAACACTCTCCAGCGTGAACGCTTCACGGCCCCAAAGCGACCCGCATGCGCAGAAGACAAGAAGTCCCAGCCAGAACCAGGAGAGGTGGAGTTGTGATGTGAAAGCCTCACTGACAGGATCACACCTGGGTCTCTCGTTTCGGGGTGGAAGCTATTTTAAAAACTATTTCACTCCTTATTCCCGCCGTCTTCCCGAGTTAGTATTCCCTGAAAATGTTTTGGTATTCAAGTTCATTCACGGAGAACCCCCCCGCCCCGCTGTCACGGAGACCGGAGACACGCTTCGCTCCAGCAGCACCTCCCGCTCTCATGCTTTCTTGTATTTTTAATTCCAAAACTTGACAGGATGTCCCACAGACCCCTGAATCCCTCTGTCAGCACTGCTCTTAGCGCTCCTCCTCCTGACGTGACGCTCACCTCCGCTGAGCAGTGACGTAGGAGGCGGATTTAATGCGACATGACCGTTCAGACTGCAGTCGCTTTCAAAAAATGCGCATATGTGTCGCAATCAGTACTACATATTGAAACGACCTGGATCGGATTAGGAACAATCGGATCTGTGCTGTTCAGACTGTCACAATCAGATCAGGGTCATGGCAGGTCAACATGCGGATTTGATGCGCTTTTGCCTGCAGCGTGAACGTAGCCTCAGTCGTGGGGTTGTCCAGGAGGAGCAGCGGAGGAGAATTAATGCAGAACGCAGCGTTGTTAACAGAGAGTGGAGGCAGCGTTGTCTATTAAGTCTATTAAGCATTTAGAAAGTGTTTCCAAAGGGATTCATGTTTACACTTTACAATAAGGGTCCAGAAGTCATTTAGTAATGGTTAACTATGGATAAGTAATACTTAAGTAATGCTTATGAGTCTATTAAGCATTTAGCAAGTGTTTCTAAAGGGATACATGTTTTTACCTAAGGTCAGGTAAGGGCTACCTGCTGACGTACACAGTACAGCATTAGTAAGTGAGTAATTCATTGTTTATTATTGCCCATCCAAGTAACATCCAGAATACAGGGTAGGATAAGTGGATGCATTAGTTAGCTGTTACTTACTGTTTATTCACTGCAAATACACAACCATAGTAAATGATTACTTGGGTATTTATTAAGGGTTTATTAACACATCAACTATCATGGTAATTACTGCAGAGTAAAACACATGATGCTAAGTAATTAAATATTATTTAATGTTTATTACTGCATTAACTAAGGTTCAGTAATAAACAATAGTTAATGACTTAATAATGCATTAAATAATATGTTTATTAACGCTATGTAATGCATAAAAGCAGTTGTTAATACTTTATGTAATGGTTTAGTAATGCTTAATAATGCACTAATTAACGTTAATAAAGGGACCCTTATTGTAAAGTGTTACCAAAGTAAGGACACAAATGATAACCTAATAATGGCGTTTAAAACAACAGCGCTGCTAGCGAGGGTTAGTTTTTACTTTCACTTTCATTAGAGCTAGCGCTTCAGTTCTGGTGATCGATAATTAGCAGGGTCGCCATCAAGAAAAGCTCTCTGGTATGTTTTTTTTTGTCAAAACAACCTCCTCCATTTTATGCCTTCATATCGTTGTCAAAACGCTCTGAAACTGTATATTTTCTATTGTCAATGCGGCTTATTAGTATGACCCTTCCCAGAAGCCTTTGCGTGGTGACGTCACCTGTAGAATACCCTATTGCACGCTCCCTCAACGGTTGCAGCATCTGTGGCATTGTGCTGTTTGATGAAGCTGCACATTTCAGGGTGGCCTTTTATTGTGGGCAGTCTAAGGCACACCTGGACATTATTCATGCTCAGCCCCTTGATATGCCACACCTGTGAGGGGGATGGATGATCTTGGTGAAGGAGAAGTGCTCACTAACACACATGTAGACAGATTTCACAACAACATGTGAGAGTCATGGGGGTTTGTGCAGGTGGACAACGTTTCAGGTGTTTGAGTTCAGCCCATGAGAAATGGGAGCAAAAACAAAAGTGTTGCATTTCTGTTTTTGTTCAGTCTAAATGACGACATGCTTTTATGCAGCTGTGTCGCCATCCGATTTGGGTGTTTTTGTTGTTTATGTGCAGGGACGAGCTAAACCCCTTCTCCGCATAACCAGGTTACAGGTATGGAAGCCTGGAGAGGCTATAATTCCTCAAACGCATTTTTCCTTACTGGGTGTTGTGAATTAAAACTAAGGTTCCAGCCATGTTTGCTTTCATAACTTTAATAACTTCATGCTGATGACCCACATGAACATAGTCCTCTGTGTAGTGGATGCAATTATGTCATGCCATTAGCTTAACATGATAGATTTTTTTTCTTGGCAAAAAATAATTACTGGTTATATTGTGAATGATATTGCCCACCCCTAGATGGAATTTATATTATTTTACATGACTTATAAATAAAAGATCCTGTGTGACATTTGTGACATGTAGCTGTAACTCCTACTGCTGATAGATAGATAGATGATAGATAATAGATAGATGATAGATAATAGATAGATAGATGATAGATAGATAATAGATAGATAGATAGATGATAGATGATAGATAGATAGATAGATAGATAGATGATAGATAGATGATAGATAGATGATAGATAGATAGATAGATAGATAGATAGATAGATAGATAGATAGATAGATAGATAATAGATAGATAGATGATAGATAGATAGATAATAGATAGATAGATAGATAGATAATAGATAGATGATAGATAGATGATAGATAGATAGATAGATGATAGATAGATAGATGATAGATAGATAAATAGATGATAGATAGATGATAGATAGATAGATAGATGATAGATAGATGATAGATAGATAGATGATAGATAGATGATAGATAGATAGATGATAGATAGATAGATAGATAGATAGATGATAGATAGATAGATGATAGATAGATAGATAGATAGATGATAGATAGATAGATAGATGATAGATAGATAGATAGATAGATAGATAGATAGATAGATAGATGATAATAGATAGATGATAGATAGATGATAGATAGATAGATAGATAGATAGATAGATAGATAGATGATAGATAGATGATAGATAGATAGATGATAGATAGATAGATAATAGATAGATGATAGATAGATAGATGATAGATAGATAGATAGATAGATAGATAGATAGATAGATAGATGATAGATAGATAGATAGATAGATAGATGATAGATAGATAGATAGATAGATAGATAGATGATAGATAGATAGATAGATAGATAGATAGATGATAGATAGATAGATAGATAGATAGATAGATAGATAGATAGATAGATAGATAGATAGATAGATAGATGATAGATAGATAGATAAATAGATAGATAAATAGATGATAGATAGATAGATAAATAGATAGATGATAGATAGATAGATAAATAGATAGATAAATAGATGATAGATAGATAGATAAATAGATAGATAGATAGATGATAGATAGATGATAGATAGATAGATAGATAGATAGATGATAGATAGATGATAGATAGATAGATGATAGATAGATAGATAGATAGATGATAGATGATGATAGATAGATGATAGATAGATAGATAGATAGATAGATGATAGATAGATAGATAGATAGATGATAGATAGATAGATAGATAGATAGATAGATAGATAGATGATAGATAGATAAATAGATAGATGATAGATAGATATATGATAGATAGATGATAGATGATAGATAGATAGATGATAGATAGATGATAGATAGATAGATGGATAGATGATAGATAGATAGATAGATGATAGATAGATGATAGATAGATGATAGATAGATATATGATAGATAGATGATAGATAGATGATAGATAGATGATAGATAAATAGATAGATGATAGATAGATAGATGATAGATAGATAGATGATAGATAGATGATAGATAGATGATAGATAGATAGATGATAGATAGATGATAGATAGATAGATAGATGATAGATAGATGATAGATAGATAAATAGATAAATAGATAGATAGATAGATAGATAGATAGATAGATAGATAGATAGATAGATAGATAGATAGATAGATAGATAGATGATAGATAGATAGAGTTTCGGACCAGGTCGTCCAGGTGACCTGGGTAACAAAGAAGGACACGTGCTCGGGTGCAAAAACAATTGAAACCATTTATTTACAAAGGGAACTGAAC
>SSNS01000501.1:389143-400504 GCA_006937985.1 Aphyosemion australe | reverse complement strand
TCATTTTGGGCTACTTTTGGGGTGGGGGGGGCACCGGGGGTCAGTTCGGCCACTCCTGACCAATAGGTCAGAATGGGCCACCTTTTGTCATTTTGGGCTACTTTTGAGGTGGGGGGGCCACCGGGGGTCAGTTCGGCCACTCCTGACCAATCGGTCAGAATGGGGGACCTTTGGTCCATTTTGGGCTACTTTTGGGGTGGGGGGGCCACCGGGGGTCAGTTCGGCCACTCCTGACCAATCGGTCAGAATGGGGGACCTTTTGTCCATTTTGGGGCTACCGGTCAAGAAGGCATGACGAAGGCGCCATCTAGCGGTCAAACGCGCTCGGCGCGGCCTGGGGGTGCCCAAAAAGTATGGCACTGACCCCATTCTGAGGCCGCTGAGCCTTTATCTACCCAAGGTTGCCCAAATTGCCTCCCCCAATTCAATTGGGGTAACTTTTGACACAAAGTATACCGAAAAAGGACCGCGCAGAATGCCCAAAATGAAGCTGTCCCTCAGGGAAGTGCAGCCGTTTGACGTGACCGACAACCAGATGGTTCAATAGTTGCTTTTGGTCTGAAACGTGTTATTGGTGGAGGTTTTTAGACAAATGCGAGAGAACCACTTTATTAATTTTTTTTCTTTTTTTTTAATGTCCACAATATATTTATAGCTACACTATGTTAGAATGTTGTAAAGAGGTATGAAAACTATGTTTTAAGCTAATTTGTTTTCCAAATTTGCCTTTTGCAGCTTTAATTATGAGTACTGGACCACCTTCAAATGCTTTGGGAGGAGAAAGGGTCCCACACAAAAACTGCTCATTGAGAACAGTAATGATTGTGTCAGCATCTCCAAAAGTCCTCCAGAAGATCAGAAAAAACAGACTATTTAAATAAATTATCTAAATACTTGCTAAATTTAGCAACAAAATGTTAAATTGGCAGCACTGGACTAGGTGGGCATGCTAGTGTTTTCTTTGTGCTAGAACACTTACTAGAAAGGTAGGAAGACATTTGGATGTGGACTTTTTCCAGGTGTGTATGTGCTTCTCTCCAAATGTGCGCTGCACACAGAGAAACATCAGATCTCTCATAAACCAGAAATCAATAGGTCCCTGACAGACAGGTCTGCCTCAAAACATCTAGATATCACCTCTACTCCTCATTCAGAGCACACCGATGTCTTCTGACACCTGAGAAATACAGAGCAAGAGCGAAATGGGAAAGGGCTAAAAAGCAAAAAGAAAAGAAGTGAAGAGGTCTATTTTTGCTGTAGCGCAACACAGAGACAGTACGAAGAGAGTGTGATCGTGCAGGAGACAGCTCTGTTACCCTTGTTGTATTATAAAAACGGAACCAAACAAAGATGCACAGAGCAGAGGGGGTTTGATGTCTGCAAAGACAAAAGGATGTTTTTAAAGCAAAAGCGACTGTTGGCAGGGATTCAGATGAAGAAATCAATGGAAAAACAGAAAATCTATATATACACTAGCAACCAAACGTTTGGACACACCTGCTCATTGAATGTTTTTTTCTTTTCTTTATGGATATTTACGTCGCATCAAAACTATGAATGGACACATATGGAATACAGTAAACTCAAACTTGTGAAATTATCAAAACATATTTTATTTTTTAAATGAATCAAAAATAGCCACCCTTTGCTTACTGACTTTCACATTGTTGTCATTCTTTCAATGAGCTTCAAGAGGTATGAACCTGAACAGCTTGTCTGACAGACTTCCCAGAGTTCCCAGAGATGCCGAGCACTTGTTGGCTCTTTTGCCTTCACCCTGCTCTCCATCCCATCCCAAACCATCTCGATTAGGTTTAGGTCAGGAGACTGTGGAGGCCGGGTCATTTGGCACAGAACTCCATCACTCTCTTTACTGGTCAAAAGTTCCTACACAGCCTGTTTGGGGTCGTTCACTTGTTGAAAAGTAAATGATGATCCAACTAAACACAAACCGTATGGGATGGCATATCGCTGCAGGATGTTGCAGTAGACATGCTGGTTCAGTGGACCATCGATTTTGAACAAATCCCCAACAGTGTCACTTGCAGACACCACCAGACCTCACATTTGAACTCATCAGACCAAAGAACATATTTTCAGTGGTCTGATGTCCATTCCTTGTGTTTCTCGGTCCAAACAAATATCTTCTGCTTGTTGCTTTTCAATAGTCATGGTTTCTAAGCAGCTATTTAACCATAAAGGCCTGATTTGCACAGTCTCCTCTGAACAGTTTATATAGAGATGTATCTGCTACCAGAATTCTGGCATTTATCCGGACTCCAGTCTGGGATCTTGTGAATTATGAGGAAGATGACATAACTGAACTTAACTCAAAAGCAAAGGTGATTCTTCATCAGCCCATCTCTAAGTGCTGCTACTCCTCATGTTAGCCAGTTTCATCGTAGTGCTTAGAGCGACTTTCAAAGTTTGTGCCATTTTCTTGACTTGACCTTCAGTTCTTAAAATAATGGACTGTAATTTCTCTTTTCTGATTGACTGATTTAATCTTTATTTGACAGGGACATTGCTGTCCAACATAGTGCAAGCTGCAGCCGATGCATTCAGAGTGTATAGCTAGTGCTAACTCCTGTCCCTGGCTGGGTTTTCCTACAGTGTTATAAAATAATATGAAAACAATAAAGAAAACTCAGAATTTATAACAGAAGTTGTTCTATACAAAACTAAAAATGCAGAATTTGCACCAAACTAAACCTACCCAGTATACTTTACTCATATTTTTAATCCATTTGCAGTGGTCTCTAGTAGGAATGAATGTCTTGTAAATTACACTCTGGGGAAAAACTCTGGTACGCTTGTTTCAGCACAGATAATTCAGCCAGAGGAGAAAGCAGTTTCAGACGACACAATTTGGAGTCTTATTTCCTGATATTCAGACATCTCACCTCTGATTGGCTAACAGCAACACAACTCTGCCACTGACTCTGTTTGCTCTGCAATGTTGATGTTTCATCTCCACAAATAACACAAGCCTGGAGGAGTTCTGCCGTGTGGTGGAGTTGCTAATGCTAACAGTTAGCTTCTGCTAGTTGAGACGTTCTCTGCTGTTTCCTGGACGCTAAACCAACAACAGCCTTCCCCGTCGTGAGTCAAGATGGGTGTGTCCATGAATGTTAAGTGACAGTGTGAAGTAGATCTGTCAGGATTTTCTAATCCTAGAGTTTCATCGTCTATTTTCTATCAGAAGCAAATGCAGGAGATAGGTGTAGGAGACTACTTTCATGTTCAGCCTGCATGAAAAACTCAGAGTGACCCATTATAGTCAGAAATAATAATTAAAGCATGTTTTTTCAGTGAAGGGCCTCTTTAATAACAATTTATAACAAAAGGCTATCCTAACAGTATTAAAAACACTAAGTTTATAATAGAAGCCATCACAACAGTAATACAAATTTGAAATTTATTACAAAAGATAATCCTAATAGTAATAAAAACACAGAAAGTTAAGATGTAACATTCTGTAAAGCCAGACACGCTCTTCAGCTCAGTTGGTGATGAGTTCCAGACTTTAGCACCTCTGTATGAAAATGACGACTGACCAAATGATGTTCTATAGTGGGGGTTCTGGCAGTTATTATTTATGGGACCTCTGGTGACTCTGTTGCTGTTTTGTCTGATTACAAATGAACTTAGTCATTCAGGAGCCAAGTTGTTCATACATTTAAAAATTAGCTTTAGAAAGCTTAGTGTGCAGAAGCTACGTTTTGAGGATATATCAGTGATGGCTTCTTGTTAATTTTTTTTTTGCCTGATCTTAGTTGATTGGTTCTTGCCGTAATATGATTTTTAACAATAGTCAAATAGGACTATACACCAGCTTGACCTTTGCACAAAACAACAAATGGTCTCAACTCAATTAAGAAGGCAAGACATTTCATAAAACCTATGAGGGGAAAACTATTTCAGGTAAAACTCATTAAGAGAACTCCAAGAGTAAAACATATAGTTGTTTCACTGTTCTTTTTTCCTATAACTCTAAATGTGTTCATTCATAGCTTTGATGCTTTCAGTGTGAATCTACAATGAAAATTCTCTAAGCATTTAAAATGTGATTTTGCATCGCTTGCCTTCACGTATATGTGTGTTTTTTTCTGCTATCTTTTACTTTTTAATGGCTTTAATGTTGGAGGACTCACTCGAAAACAGGATGGCTCATCTCAAGTGGTTTTATTCTCCTAAAATATAAGTTAATAAATAAATGAAATAGTCATGAAACTAAAGAAAAACTATTAGATGAGAAGGTGTGTCCAAATGTTTGACAGGAAGTGCATTTATGTGCTTTGAACACAGATTTACCCACAATGAGTCATCATTACATAATATGTGTAAAACATGCTAGACCCTTTAGAATGTTTGAACAGACAAAACTGCACAACATGCCTAGACTAAATGCGACATCCCAGCTGTGGGCAAATTTCCTAAACATTGTCCTATTTTTCTTGCTGCCGCGTCCTCCTGTTAGGAATTTGTTTTCAGGATTGTGCATCTGCCTCTACCTGCTGTGGCGTGGCCGGTTAATAGCAGAACTACACAGAGGCAGCTGCAGAGATTACCGCCTTAATGCTGCTGAAGGGCTACAGATCCCTGGGAATTCAGATCAACACGGTAATTTTCTGTATACAAAGTTACTTTACAGAACGAGACCGTGGCTCATCAGGTGTTACACCTGCTTTTCAGCGTTTAATAGTGTTTGTAATAATCCTTTTAGGGTTGCACTCAAATCATTTTCATCGGCTTGGATGGGAGAACAATGGTTGCTTGCTGCGTTGACCACAATGCATCAACCCAGTTGTTGAGAAAACACACAGGTATCGCTTCAAACTGATAAATTACACACAACATGGTCAAAATAATAAAGAAGCCACTTCAGTCAAAAAGGCAAAAAAAGAAAAACCGTGACACTGTTCGCCAAGAATGGAAGAAAAAAAGCTCAGTCTACTTTGTGCTTAACGTTCTCAATTAGCTTCTATTGGGCAAAACCAAACTAGTTTTAAGAGTGTGGGTGCTGGACAAGCGTTTTCTCTATTAATAAAAATATCTGCACAAAGAAAATTACAGGAGTAATGAAAACTACAGACAGGGAAACAATAGCAGGTAACAAGAGGATGTGATGATGAGTATTTAACTGTTTAGAGAGTGATTGCAGAGGAAATTGCAGTTGGGCTAATGACGAATGGAAAACAGGTGTGTGAAGAGCAGACTAAACCTTGCAGCTGATAGAAAAGAAAACAAAGTGAGACAGAGGACTAAAGAAAAAAATAGGTGAACTCAAAAACTCAGGTGAGCCCGAGAACATAAACGGAAAACATCAGCAAGACACACAAAAAAATTTGAATAAAAACAACGAACACAACCAACTTCATGAAACAAAGAGCGAAGAAAAGCAGCTCCAAGACTCAAACATCAGGCCAAATCTTTTCCAGATGTTGACTTATGTTGATTCACGTAGTTCTTCCCTTGCTCCTGCGTGTTCAAATATTACTTCATTTATTAGGTTTAGATAAATGTTGTTATCTGATGCGATTGTCCCACACCCTGAATGTGCCGACAAGCACCTGTTACAAAAACACGATGGCTTCATTTTTCAACAACAAACAGAAATATGTCAACTATCTTTATTAATGCTGATGGTCAAGCCCTACTGCTCAACTGCTAACATCCACCAGTACAGCCCATTTATTCAAAAATTGATGAGTACATCACAAAGTTTTTGCACTCTACAATTTCTATTATTCAGTCAGAATTCTGTTTAAAACAATTTCGAAGTCTGTAAACAGATTTGCATTCCATGTCTCATAAAGACAGCTCCGTCCTTCATCTCAGTGGATCAATATTAATACATCAGTAATGTCCCACCATGGAATGTCTCAGTATTGATCAAGTTGTAGCAGTAAAGTATCAGAAACAGGTTGTGTGTTGGTGAGGTCAGATGGTCCTCAGAATTAAAATGGTGAGGAGTCATTTAAAGCTCATTCACTCATTTTTTCTACACATTTGCTGTGGTCTCTAGTTTAAATGAATGCAATCAGAGGCGAGAAAGGCGGGACCTTCCTTGGCCATCCTACGATTCCAAATCACGCCTCCAGGACCAGGATTATGTGTCCCTGCTGACAGTAAGTCTTCTAATTTACAAAAATGAAACACAAATTTGTTCGGGAAAAGTTATTAAACAAAAGCGGGCAGTCGTTACAGTGACTGCGTTTACATGCAGCCAATAACCCATTCAAAACCCGGTTATTTGCAATAACTCGGTTCCGCAAGGCCATGTAAACACCGGCAAAAACCCAGTTATGAGCATAACCGGGTTTTTAAAAACCAGGTTATTATTACCCCTGTGGTAACCCTTTTCTAACCTGAGTATCAGGTCATGTAAACACGTACGATAACCCTTTCAAAAGGTACGCTCTGCAAATGTTCTATTCACGAGGAATCTTGGTCTTTTGAGTAGATGAACGTCTTGTATGCGCCAGTAACCTGGAAGTGAACACGTAGAGTTCAACCTGAGTTCAACATGGTGAAACGCAGCACACCACATTTTTGGAGCGATGAAGAAACCAGGTCAGTAACAGCACCAACGCACAAAGACAATCACTATTAGCTCTGAACGATCCATTATCTGCGTGCTGCTGCTGTTGTCGTCGTCTTTGGATACAGGAAGAAAACAGGAAATGACGCATATTGCATCTTAATGTAGGCCGTACGTCCTGGTCCTGAAGCTATGTAATCGGGATATTAAACGTTCCATGTATCCAGGGGTAACTCTCTCTATTTGTGCATGTAAACGGGTTATTCCGAATGTTTCAGAAACCCGAATGCTGACCTTAACCTGATCATAACCCGAATATTGGCTGCATGTAAGCGTAGTAAATGATAGCATGTGCTGACTGCTAGTGACATCATAGCACAGATAACAATGCATTTTACTTACAGATGATGATTGAGGTGACAAAAACAGCTGTTAGAGCCTCACTGTTGAGTTTCAGTCGTGTAAAGCCGAATTCATACTGTCCAAAGTTTGAGAAACAAGTAACAAGAAGGCCTTAGCTGTAGCTAGGCCTAACCTTATGTTCCGTCTGCAGGTGCGTTTGGTTTATATATGGCCAAAACTGGATGGGGTGGAGACTATATTCATGAGGTGGTGACCAGCAGGTTTGAGGAGGAATGGCTCCTTGATGTGACGTTGTACTGTCATGTTCCTGTTCCAGCCATGCTCCGTTTCCCAGCAACCACAGCCTGCTTCTCATCAGCCTCATTCATCTCACCTGTGCCTTCCCCATCAGCTCATTCCACTCACCTGCTCCTCCTGCTATATAAGAGCCATCCTGCCATCCAAACACTACCAGATTATTGAAAGCTCTTTGCCAGTAGATTTTCCAGCACTCTCAATCCTGCCTGAATCTAAGTCCTCGATGTTGTTTCTGCCTCTCGACCACCCCACGTGCCTGTTCCCTGCCTGAAAGATTACCACATCTCTGACCACCTGGATTCTTGACCACGGACCGATTATTGGATTCTGCCTCTCGTCTGTCCCCTTGGACTGTTTCACAGATCTCTCTGGCTCTGACCTACGCTTCTGCCTGACCAAGCCCTGCCTGCTCCCCACACAGCTCTGGTAAACTCCTGCCTGACTGTGTTAATAAAAAAAACATTGCCTTACTGTGTCTCGGTGTCCTCATGGGTGCCCAAGTCTGGTCATTAAAGACTTTCTCAGAAAATAAGTTTTTTTCTTGCATTTTTAGAATTTCTAATTTACATAAAAAGTAGGTCACACACGGCTTTGACCTTATGGCATGCTACTTTTGACCACCCAAGCTGTCCTTATTCAACAAGGAAAATGTTGGTGTGTATTCTAGGTCCCCTTTAAGATGTACATCACTGCTGCAAAGACAAAAACTGTAGCACAACCATGCACAAAGTCTTTCAGCACTGTTCAAAAAATTGTTTAAGATGATCTTCTCCCAGCAAAGCTAAACTTCTTTATAAAGGTGGCGAAAGAAATGACACCATTTCTGAAGTTGTACCGGACTGACACCCATGCGTGAGCATTTATGTGCAGGGATCTCACAAACATGCTCAGGAGTCTAATGGAAAAATGTATCAAAGCTGATGTCATGAAGAGCACAACAACCACAGTAAGCTCCTGCAAGTGGACTTTGCTGATGGAGACAACCACATTGAGATCACCAAACTGAAAGTGGGATTTGTCACACAGCGGACTTTGGAGGAACACATGAGAAAGAACCCAGGTGCTGAGAAACTAAGGCTGTGTCCAAATCCAGGGGTTGCGTGCTTATGAGGTCGGATTTTAAGACCAGTGACGTCACAGCGCCGCGTCGAAGACTGTCCAAATTCCAAGAATGCTCAGAATGTGGTCTTGAAATGTGTTCTTCTTTTCCCCGATTTTGAGAACGGGTGCGGTGTAGTCTCTGTGGTCTCCTCACCTCCATAATTCCCGTGATGCACTGCTGGATAGATTTCTGTACTGGCAACAATGGGAGAAGAAACAGGAGACGCAGCAGGAGCGCAGCAGTACAACTTTAAATAACAGCTTATTAAAATCTGACTGAAGAAAAAGTAAAAGCCTGAAGTGGTTGTGTTTTTATGCGTTTACTGTTTTCATTAGGCCTGTAATATGTTTTTTTATTCTTGTTCTTAATTACCCCTCCCTGGGCTGCCACCTTACTGTGGTGGAGGGGTTTGAGTGTCCCAATGATTCTAGGAGCTAAGTTGTCTGAGGCTTTATGCCTCTGGTAGGGTCACCCATGGCAAACAGGTCCTAGGTGAGGGATCAGACAAAGCGCAGCCCAAAGACCCCTTATGATGAGTTCGACAGATGGATGCAGTGTTCCCTCGCCCGGACACGGATCACCCGGGCCCCCCTCTAGCGAGCACCTGGTGGCCGGGCCTTCACCCATGGAGCCCGGCTGGGCACAGCCCGAAGAGGAGACATGGGTCCCCCTTCCCATGTGCTCACCACTCGTGAGAGGGGCCAAAGGGGTCGGGTGCAGTGTGGAAAGGGTGGTAGCCGAAGGCAGGGACCTTGGCGGTCTTATCCTCGGCTATAGAAGCTGGCTCTAGGCACGTGGAATGTCACCTCTCTGGTGGGGAAAGAGCCGGAGTTGGTGTGTGAGGTTGAGAGGTTCCGACTAGATATAGTTGGACTCACCTCAACGCATGGCTCTGGAACCAGTTTTCTCGAGAGGGGTTGGACTCTCTACCGCTCTGGAGTTGCTCCCACTGAGAGGCGCCGAGCAGGGGTGGGCATACTTCTTGCCCCCCATCTTGGTGCCTGTACGTTGGGGTTTACCCCGGTGAACAAGAGGGTAGCCTCCCTCCGCCTCCATGTGGGGGGACGGGTCCTGACTGTGGTTTGTGCTTATGCACCAAACTGCAGCTCAGAATACCCACCCTTTTTGGAGTCCCTGGAGGGGGTGCTGGAAAGCGCTCCTACGGGTGACTCCCTCGTTCTGCTGGGGGACTTCAATGCTCACGTGGGCAACGACAGTGAGACCTGGAGAGGTGTGGTTGGAAGGAACGGCCCCCCTGATCTGAATCCGAATGGTGTTCTGTTATTGGACTTCTGTGCTCGTCATGGATTGTCCATAACAAACACCATGTTCAAGCATAAAGGTGTCCATATGTGCTGTTGGCACCAGGATACCTTAGGCCGCAGGTCGAAGATCGATTTTGTTGTCGTTTCATCTGATCTGCGGCCGCATGTCTTGGACACTCGGGTGAAGAGAGGGGCGGAGCTGTCAACTGACCACTACCTGGTGGTGAGTTGGTTTCGATGGTGGGGGAAGATGCCGGTCTGACCTGGCAGAAACAAACGTGTTGTGAGGGTCTGCTGGGAACGTCTGGCAGACTCACCTGTCAGAAGGAGCTTCAATTCCCACCTCCGACAGAACTTTGAACATGTCCCGGGGGAGGCAGGGGACATTGAGTCCGAATGGGCCATGTTCCGTGACTCCATTGTCGAGGCGGCTGACCGCAGCTGTGGCCGCAGGGTGGTTGGTGCCTGTCGTGGCAGCAATCCCCGAACCCTCTGGTGGACACCAGTGGTTAGGGATGCTGTCAAGCTGAAGAAAGAGTCCTATCAGGTCATTTTGGCCTGTGGGACTCCGGAGGCAGCTGATCGGTACCGGCAGTCCAAGTGGAATGCGGCTCGGGTGGTCACGGAGGCAAAAACCCAGGCATGGGAGGAGTTCGATGAGACCATGGAACAAGACTTCCGTACGGCTTCGAAGAGATTCTGGTCCACCATCCGGCGCCTCAGGAGGGGAAAGCAGTGCACTACCAACACTGTTTACAGTGGGGAGGGTGTGCTGCTGACCTCGACTCGGGACGTTGTGAATCGGTGGGCCGAGTACTTCGAAGACCTCCTCAATCCCACCGGTCTTCCAGGGTGGAAGCAGAGTCTGGGGACTTTGGGTTGGGCTCTTCAATCTCTGGAGCCGAGGTCACTGAGGTGGTCAAAAAACTCCTCAGTGGAAAGGCTCTGGGGGTGGATGAGATCTGCCCAGATTTCCTTAAGGCTCTGGATGTTGTGGGGCTGTGTTGGTTGACGTGGCTCTGCAATATCGCGTGGACATCGGGGGCAGTTCCACTGGACTGGCAGACCGGGGTGGTGGTCCCCCTATTTAAAAAGGGGGACCGCAGGGTGGGTTCCAACTACAGGGGGATCACACTCCTGAGCCTCCCTGGTAAGGTTTATTCAGGGGTTCTGGAGAGGAGGGTCCGTCGGATAGTCGAACCTCGGATCCAGGAGGAGCAATGTGGTTTTCGTCCTGGCCGTGGAACACTGGACGAGCTCTATACCCTTGGGGGGTCCTGGAGGGTGCGTAGGAGTTCGCCCAACCAATCTACATGTGTTTTGTGGATTTGGAGAAGGCGCTCGGGTGGCCCTGTGGGGGGTACTCTGGAAGTATGGGGTACCAGGCCCCTTGATACGGGGTGTTGGGTCCCTGTACGACCAGTGTCAGAGCTTGGTCTGCATTGCTGGCAGTAAGACGGGCTCGTTTCCGGTGAGAGTTGGACTCTGCCAAGGCTGCCCTTTGTCACCGATTCTGTTCATAACTTTTATGGACAGGATTTCTAGGTGCAGTCAAGGTGGTGAGGAGATCCGTTTTGGTGGCCTAAGGATCAGGTCTCTCCTTTTTGATGTGAGATGATGTGATCCTGTTGGCTTCATCAGAACGTGATCTCCGACTTTCGCTGGAGCAGTTCGCAGCCGAGATGAGAATCAGCTCCTCTAAATCCGAGACCATGGTCTTGAGTTGGAAAAGGGTAGAATGCCTTCTCCAGGTCAGGGGCGAGGTCCTGCCCCAAGTGGCGGAGTTCTTG
>SSNS01000501.1:369031-387755 GCA_006937985.1 Aphyosemion australe | reverse complement strand
AAGAGCATGGAAGAGGACATCAGTGTGCTTTTGAGGTCAGCTGACCACAGTGCAGAAAAAGCTGAGTCACAAGGAAAGCTCAGTTTCATCTCCAAGTCTAACAGCCTTCAAAGAGCTGCAAAAGAAAAGGAAAGACACCTGCAAATCTTATGGAAACAGCTGGATGAAAAAGTTATCGAGCTGAGAGACGCTCCTTAATAGGTTTATCCATTTTGGCCTAAACTTCGATGAGTCATTTTTGGTCTTTGCACTATTTTCCCAATATTTTCTACTCAAGCATATCAAGGCCCGCTGCTGCCAAAAGCCTAATGAACATAATGGATTTGAATATTTTTGTATGTACTTGAAGTTCTTGGTTTACATTTAGAACAAGCCATACAATTATGTTAGTTGCACTTTTTTATTTTGTCTAATGACGTCTAAATAAATTACTGAAAAAACTGAACTTCCGTGAGTAACACTGTTGTTTTAAACGCCACTATTCCCATCACTCTTCATGATTTTTGGACATCTGGTATTTGATTGGCTAACAGCATTTAGGCCTACTGTGCAAGCAGAAGCAACTCTGAAGTTATTTCTTGTACCCACAAAAAGCTACTGCCTGTTTTTGCTTTAATATCAAGCAAAAAAGGCTAGAGACTAACATTGGGCTAAGAATGAGCTAACGCGGTGAATTAGAAGCAAAAAGTTGGCTCTAAAAATATCTCAAGCTACCTTTTCAGTTACCAACAACTCAATCGATCATCGATCCTACAACCCTCCAATTACTGGACAATAGGAGGATCTTTGTTGACATATTTTTTCGTCGTGTGCATGCGCGAGTGGCTGTGTGGCAGAAGACGGCCTGCTATCAATACGCGACATACACTTTCACGCGAGTTAACGGGCGAAATCCCCAAAATATAAACACTTAATGTCTAAAGACCGGAGGAGGGTTAGAGAGAAGCTTAAAATCTGTAATGAAGACAAAAATAAAGTTATTTAAAGCCTGTTTGAGCTCTGGGATGACAGAAAACGTTGGTCCGATTCGCCGGTGTTTTCTCCACAACTCTGCTGGGGAGACATTTATTCCTATTTAACAGAAAGCCCTGGACCCTTCACTCATGAACAATTAAAGGCTTTGAAATGTCTGGAGGTCTACGATTATTTTGTTTCAAGGAAAGTTTGGCTGAACTATTCTGCAAAACAGGAAGCCATGACTTCGGTAAAACCCGTGGTCGTGCTGAAAGCAGGAATCGGCACCGGCCGGCGAGCGGAGTTACAGCGTGATTCACATCACCTGTGGGTGATTGTCAAAGAAAACGGATAAATCCTCACAGTGACTGCAAAGCCGGGTAAGTCTTTATTTATCAGTGTTGTTATTTTTTACTTATTCATTTATTTATTATTATAATGATCGCGGGTTGAGACGCCTGAATCAGAACGCGAAAACTAAATGACTCTGTGGATATAAAACTACACGTGATGAATATTTTTAAAAGCATCTTCTCTTATTAACAAATACTTAGTTAATTCCACCTGTATGATTAGAAAATTACTTTTGACTGGAGATGCTCCGATCTGATCATGTGATCGGAAATTGAGCCCAATCACATGAGAAAAAAAAACAACAAATTGCCTTATTAAATTCACTGTGTGATAGAGATTTTCAAACAGAATAACAATGGCTTTGTTTTAACTTCAACAAGCTCCACTACAACAATATTCTTTGTTTCTTGGACAAAAACACAGTAATTTCACACAATTTACAGCAGGCAGGGATTCAGACACCATAACATGTAGCTGTTAGCTAGCAGGCTAACGCAGAGCTAACGTGTCTCCACAGGAGAGCTAAATTGTCTGTTTGGTGGTATTTTAAATTGAATGGCAAAGGCCGAACAACAGCCACTTGTAATGTGTGCAAACTTAACATGGTGGAAAAGACACAGCTGCATGAAACACAGCCTTCAAAATGAAGTACTTTCACTTTTGACTTTTCCCTTCAGGCATCACCAAAGCAAAGCACCAGTCTCCAATAAGTCCCAGTTTGCCACTAATAGTCCCAGTTCACAGTGGTAACTTGGAAAGGTACGCTAATAAACTAAGAATAATTGCAGACGTACAGCAAAATATCGGGGTTTCTCAGGCTTCTGTAGCACCCGAGCCTTTGGTGGTAGTTACAGGAAGGAAAAGTTAGCCTGCCAGCCGTGGTGCAGTGTGTTTGCTGCATCACTGGAACACACATCGCTCAACACAGCCACATATTGAGGGAGTAAATAATCTGAAATTTGAGCAACAACACTACTTTTAAACAGATTATATTTTAAATTATGTACGGAACAAGAGAAAGTGAAACTTAAAGGATGAGTCACACCACGGGTGGAGTCTTACTTCACCCACATTTCTTGTTAGAAATTTTTTTCGAGCCGTATCATTTCATATCGGCAGGTGAGTGGCCTATAGCCAGCTGGAGGTGCGGCCGAGACTCGGCTGGAGTAGTATGCAGAGCTCTCAAGCCTCATGCAATGAGCGTGAGACTCACGCATTTTCCTGTCTTACACACACTCACGCCACACATGAGATTTCTCATGCTGAAAAAGCACAGGTTAGTTGGACAGTGGATATTCAACAGACATTACTCCATGGTTCACTACGGTTAATGATGAGTTTTTATGCCGTGTGCTATGATGTGTGTGCGCTGTGCCAGATAGAGACGGCGGTCAGCTGTGTTCCGAGGACTCGCTCATTGAAGCGGTGGTCCGCTTAGGGACCGTCAACAATTTCTAGTCATTTGAGAATGCATACAAAATGGCAAAAGCTTCCAGCTTCATTGATTAAATTCTTCAAAATCAATTCTCAGTTCTGTTCCTAAACTAGACCAATGAGACACGTTTTTTTTTAACACATTTCATACAATCTGATCTTTTTTTATTAAGATTTTCATAAAAATAAGATATTTTTTTCAAAAGCTTCCAGCTAAATTGATTTAAAAAAATAGTCAAAACCAATTCCCAATTGTGTTACTAAGGTAGACCAATGCATTGACACAACAGTTTTTAACATACTTCATACAATCTGATCTTTTTCATTTAGATTTTCATTTAAAAAAAAATTCCCAAAAGCAAATACAGAATTTGCCAAATTAATGAAAATGATCTCTTTCAATTAGACATGTTAAAAACTGTGGTGTCTCATTAATCTAGCTTAACAAAACTGTGAATTAATTTTGAGTAATTTGTTAATTTACCTGGAAGCTTTTGAAGAAAATTACTTAATTTTCTATAAAAATCTTAATAAAAAAAGATCAAATTGCATAATATGTTAAACTTCTGTCTCATTGGTCTAGCTTAGTAACACCATTGGAAATTGGGTTTGAGTATTTTGATCAATTTATCTGAAAGCTATTGAAAAACAAACTATTTTTCATGAAATTACTCATAAAAAAGATCAGATTGTATGAAATATATTTCAAATTGATGTGTCTCGTTGGTCTAGTTAAGTAACACAGCTGTGAATTGATTTTGAATAATTTCATCAATTAAGCTGAAAGCTTTAGATTTTTGTATGCATTCTCAAATGACTAGAAATTGCTGACGGTCCCTAAGCGGACCACCGCTTTCATCAGATGACCGCCATCTCTATGTGGCGCAGCGCACGATATGAAAACCCTCCGCTGACTGGAACCAGGAGTGAAAGTCTGTCGAATAACCAACGTCCAACTAACCCCCCCTTTATTGTCAGCGGAAAGTGCCAACCCCCCCCACACACACACACACACACAAGACGGTGGAGGGAGGTGAGGCGAGCCCCCCACTCCACCCCCCCACCCCAGTCTCACGCATGAAAAACTTCAAAAGTTTGGAGCCCTGAGTATGGGACAGACACTGTCAGCTGTCACACCTTAGCCATCATCTGTGGCTGATTCAAAATCAACGTAGAGCAGAGTTTTGACCTGAGGATGGAGAAATAATTACAGTTTTACGCTGAATTTTTAGATTTTAAATAAGATTAACTAAAAGGCCAAACTAATGACTACACATGTCTACAGTACTATTAGACACTCACCTATACAGGTTATCAGCAAAGTTGATTTAGGCGTTGCTCGCTCCACCCATTCACACACCCATTCACACGGTGGTGGGGATGAGATACATTGTAGCTACAGCTGCCCTGGGGCGCACTGACAGAGGCGAGGCCTGCCAAACACTGGCGCCACTGGTCCCTCCGACCACCACCAGCAGGCAAGGCGGGTTAAGTGTCTTGCCCACGGACACAACGACAGCGACAGACTGAGCAGGTCGCGAACCTGCAACCTTCCAATTGCAAGGCGGCCACTTAACTCCACAGGGTCCAATGCTCTCACCCTTTCTCTTTACCTTCTACACCTCAGACTTCTCCTACAACACTGGCAGCTGTCACCTCCAGAAGTTCTCTGATGACTCGACCATCGTCAGCTATGTGTCTGAGGGGAACGACCAGGAGTACAGGTCAGTCATTATAGATTTTGTGGACTGGTGTGAGCATAACCACCTTCGCTTGAACACCAATAAAACAAAGGAAATGGTGATAGATTTCCAGAGAAACACGCCTCCTCACTCACCAGTAAACATCCAGGGAGCACACATTGAGGTGGTGGACAACTTTAAGTATCTGGGTGTTCGACTTCCTGTCTAGCGGGTAGACTACAGAGAGCACCTAAGATGCGTGATGGGTTGTTTTGGTAGCGTTACCAAGACTGCTGATTTGGTTCCAGACCCGCAGCACGTATTGCTGAGAAGTGCCACTCCAAAGGTGCTGTCTATGAAAAAAAAAAAAGAGTCATAAGGTCTGTGGCATTTGTTTCGGCAACTATGCCAACCTCAACCAGCACCTCAAGAAAGGCCATGTGATCGCCAATAATGAGGAACTCCAGCTCCTTTTGAAGTATGGAAATGCTCGACACAATGGGAAGTTGACCTGTCCAGTTTGTGACAAGCCAGATGTAAATTCCCATTGTGTATCTTCTTCAGACGAACGAGACTCCATCTTAAGAGAGGCAAAGAGGGTGCTCATCATTCAAGAGCTGGCTGATCTGCGAGCCGGCTGATCTGCGAGCCTCTAATCCAAATATACCCATGGTCTCAACTCTGGATCTGAACAAATGCTCCAATCAAGACAGGAGTGCTTTCTCTAATGTGGAGGAATCTCAGGAGGAACTTCTGTGTAGTGATAACAGGGAGGCGACTGACTCTGAGCCACTGGAGCCTGGCCAGGCAATCCAGTCAAGTGTTGACCCGGCGCCATCGTGTTCACCAGCCAACTCTCCTATAAATGATGACAAGCTCTGCTCCAATGACCAGCCACCACCATCGACGCCAGTTTCTGCCTGCATCATGTATCAGTCTACATCAGATTCCTGCTTAGAGTCTTCTGGGACAAAGAGTCTTTCAACAAGCCTTGCCCATATGTTGGAACAAAGAATTAAGGTGTTGGAAGACTGCTTAGATTCCACTTTGAAATCAATAGATTCCAAGTTTAAATCATTTGATAAAAAAAATCAGTTCATTGATGGCGCAATCGCCCCACACACATAAGAACAGAGACAGATATGTCCTCCATCTTCCCTTAAAAAAGGGTACCATGCAGAGAAGAGATCGACCATTGGAAATCTGTATGATGCACTCATAAAGGACTTTCAGAGCCATTGCCTAGGTTCTAGAATGGGAAAGAAAGACAAGGAAAACGCCAAACAGGCCGCAAGTCATTCTCTGCGTTTCTGTATTTATATGGCTTCTGGTCAACCTTCTTCAACCTCAACTAGTTTGAGGTTTCTTCTCAACACAGACAAACTGCGAGCATGGCCAGGCTACATGAAAGGAAAAAGATATGCAAGCACAACAGTTAGAAACATGCTTATTAACGTGAGCATGTTTCTTAAACATGTTAAAGCTACATTCCTGAAGAAGTCTAAGCTCAATGTTTCAGAAGTGGAAGGCATTCTGTATGAGCTAAAGAGGATTAAGGCTGACGTACACAGAAATGTCCTTGTACACCAGCAGAAAGTTTTATGTAAAAAGTCAGAAAATCAGCTCAATGCAGTCCAGTCAAATAAATTTTTGACTATTTGCAGGAAAACGATCCCTAAATTGCTTGATGGTCTTTTCAACAAGACAAGCGGTGGTGACACTGAGCATCGTCTAGTCATGGGCTACATCCTAGGCTACATGTCAATCCTCACTGGGCACAGATCGGTTGTATTGACAAACATGACTAAACAAAACATCAAAAACAGTGAACGCTGGGACAATGGAAACAAAGTCCAAGTTCTGGTAGAGGAACAGCCAGGACTTTTGGGTACGCGTCACTCTGCCTTACTGGCGAGAAGTTCCTGTGGCTTGAAGACCTAGCAAGTGGCAGATGTAACAAAGCTCAGTTCAGTGACTTTGTCTTCCACACACTTCAGGGTGGAAAGATTGACAAAGCCTCACAACTCCTCCTTCTGGCTTGGGCGGACACTGGGATGACTGGATCTGTCTTGTTCAACATGATCCGAAGCAGTGTTACTACACAGGCCCACAAACATGTCTCCGAAAACAAAAGAGCACATGGCAAGATCAATGTGCCACGACCCCTCTACCGCACGAAAATTTTACCAGGCTCTACCAGATAAGGATACATGCTTCAGAACAAGGGAACTGAGATTGTTGGCTCTTGAGAAGGATGTGGAACATTCTAAAAGCACAGAAGTCTGTGTGGAGGAAGTGACATTAAGTGGAGAGAACAGTACAAAATGTCAAGGTGAGCAACATTTTAGTGACAATGGTTCACAACCATGTCACTATCTGAGGAGATGAAGTTCAGAAGACACAGAAAAGCTAAGTAGTAAATATCCTCATCAGAGGGAGAGATATCCTCATCAGAGGGAGAGATATCCTCAGCAGAGGGAGAGATGTCCTCAGCAGAGGGAGAGATGCAACAACCTGCAAGAAAAAGAAGATTGAGTTTTTCAGACAGTCAACATTTTGTTCCAAAAAGCAAAAAAATGCATCTGTATACTAGCCTAGTGAACTAGACCAATTCTTGCTTTGCAGAGTTTGGTCTAGGCACGCTTCATTGGAACCCTCGCAGCCCAAACCACTGCTGTGTCTATCCAATCACAACTCGCTATAGTTTTGGTTGGGCCAATCACAGCGCTCTATATTGTGGGCCAATCACAGAGCGGGAGTAGCCGATGACGTCAGCGCTGCGGCCGCGAACCCAAGCAATATGGCGGCAGCGCCGGAGCCACGTTCTTTTGAAACGGCTTTGTCATCAACATTGGATTATTTAGACTCCAACGTGCGTAAGTCTGTCGGCTATACTTAGCGGATTCTTATTTTTATCAAACAAAGTAGTGCAATGTCCCAGTACACCTGATATTCACATGTTTTTATACCAAAACGACAGAAATCATTGACGGCATTAGTGGGTCCCGCTTTTCCATTGCTGTGATTACGTCACGTTGTTTGTTACTCTGATTGGTCCTAGCGCTATCCAATTGCGTGCTGACATTTTGAAAGACAACCGTAGATCCCGCCTCACTACTGAGAGCCGTCAATGGTTCGTGGCCAGACTATATATTCACATATATAGGATGGCTTGCCAGGCTAGGGATTCGCGGCACCGCCCTGGAGTGGTTGAGATTATACCTGACTCAGAGAAGTTTCTGTGTCAGATTAGACAGTTTCCACTCTTCCTCTGCTCCGTTGTCATGCGGGGTTCCTCAGGGCTCAATACTTGGACCTCTGCTTTTTAGTCTGTATCTCCTGCCTCTGGGGTCCATCTTCAGGAAGCATAAAATTGCCTTCCACTGTTACTCGGATGACACACAGCTGTATTTGCCCCTTAAACAGAGGGATGGCTACAGTGTCAAATCTCTAGCAGTTTGAATGAACGAAATCAAATCTTGGATGGCTTTGAACTTTCTAAATTTGAATGAAAACAAGACAGAGATGATTATTTTTGGTACTGGTACCTCCAGTGAGCCCTCTTGTGGACTTGGGCCCTCTGGCACAGCACAGAAAGCCGACTGTGACTAATTTGGGTTTTAAAATGGACAGCGATTTTAAGTTAGACAGGCAGATCAGTGCTGTGGTCAAATCTAGCTTCTTTCATCTGAGGCAGTTAGCGAAGGTAAAAAAACATCTTATCTACAGAGGATTTTGAAACAGTAATCCATGCCTTCATTACAACTAGACTGGACTACTGTAATTCTTTGTATGTTGGCATTAGCCAGTTCTTACTGTCTAGACTTCAGCTAGTGCAAAACGCAGCTGCTCGGCTCTTAACTGGCACACGTAGGAGAGAACACATTACTCCTGTTTTATCCTCACTACACTGGCTGCCTGTCCTTTTTAGAGTCCATTTTAAGCTTCTTTTATATGTTTTTAAGTCTTTAAACGGTCTTGCCCCACCCTACCTCTCTGAGCTAATACACATTCATTCCTCTTCTCGGTCACTCAGGTCATCTGACCAGTTGGTCCTGGACGTTCCGAGAACTAAAGATAAGCTCAGAGGGGACAGGGCTTTCGCTGTTGCTGCTCCAAAAATGTGGAACTCGTTGCCAACACAGATTAGGAAGGCCCCCTCACTGGAAATGTTTAAATCACTGTAGCCTCTTTTATAAAACAATGCCGCCAATTTGCCGCAATGCCGATGCGGCATCAGGGAGCGTTAGGTCGTTTATAAGAGCTCAGACCGTGGCGGTAATGTTGCGCAATCATGTCCGTTTTATAAAAGATTATGTGATGGAGGAATAAAGGGGGTATGGGGGCGGTCTCTGCACTGTCGCGGACTTCCGTGTATCTTGGACATAACTTGCCTTTTATTGCGATCGAAGCCGCACTCGTTAAGTTTTTATTTTAACAACCAGCTACAGGTGTCTGTCCTCCACCATTCCTGTGAGCTGTCAGATGATCTGAGCTGCAGATCTAACGGAGAGAAGCTCCCGGAGCACCGCAACGCTCCAAATGATCATTTCAGCTGATTCTGTTCACAAAACTAAACTTAAGCGCGTGTTTACGTTCATTTTCATTATAGTTCCCGGCCGGAGCTCGGCATTAATTCATTGACACCTCCCTCTTTTGCACCAACGCTTAATGTGCGTTTATAAGACCGGCGAAGCCGCAATATTACTATCAAGCGTGGCGGCACGAATGCCGCAAAATTCCCGCAACGTGATACCGCCATGGCGCGTTCATAAGAAACACGTTGCGGTAATATTGCGCTGATTTGCCGGCATGGTGTGTCTTGTTAAAGACCCATCTCTTCAGCTTGGCCTTTGACCCAGTATGAGTGTTGCTATGATACTGTTTTAAGTTGTTTAATGTGTTTTTATCTTTTATTTTATCTTTTATTTTATCAATTATCTTGTTTAATGAGTTTTTATCTTTTATTTTTTATCTTTAACTTTTATTCTGTTAATTACTTTTATGTTCAGCATTTTGGTCAGTGTTGCCTGTTTTTAAAGTGCTTTATAAAGTGCGGACTTGGGACAGCAAAGTTTCCCATAATGCATTGCGCCGCTAACAATATACTCCGAACGGTAGAGGAGAAAGCTTATAACTATTGTGTTTTATATCAGAAATACAAATAAATCAATATAAAGTTGTTTGTTATTGTAAATAATTGCGTATAACCTGAAACATTTGCTGCGTATTTGTTATTTTTCTTTCAGACTCTTCACGATCCATCAAAATGCTAATTAGCTAACCCACTATCAAAATAAAAGCATCATTGCTTTGTTTTGATGAAAAATAAACTTCTTTTCTTCATTTAACAGCGGGAAATGCTGGTATTTTATCAGTTTTGACAAATAATACATTTTCATTGTTTTTTAGTCATTTAAGGAACAGACTAGACCAGGGCTATTCAAATGTTCCTGCTCCTCTGTTTCTCTCTGTCTCTCTGCACGGGAGAAACACACACACACATATCGTCCACACAGCTCTCTCTGTGTCCGCATTTAATCCAACTTGGATGGACAAATATGTTTATTTTGCATAGCTGCTATGCTATTATTGTTAATTTTCATTTAGTAGCTGCGATTGAGTTAATGCAGGTGAAAAACCATAAAAATGTTTGTATTACCAGCTCTGCAACTGTTGAAATGATGCAGATCATTAAAACAATAAAAAGACGTTGTGCATTGCTGTTATTTTTTAGTTGTATTTGTAGTAGTGGTAGAGGTAATAATATCAGTCAAAATATTAAAATTTAATATTTAAATGTTGTCAGTAAAATACATAATGCAGATTTGGGTATCTGGCCCAAAGCTGATCCATGATTTTGAAATCTGGCCCAGTAGAAAAAGTAATTGACTGGACTAGACTATTTTTTTATGTCAGGTCGTTTTTTTTCGTGAGGCAAGGGAGTACGCTTGTTCCAAATGCCGTACTCGTCCTCCCGTACTCGGCAGAACGGACTTTCTGGTGTCCTAGCCAAGAACACACTTGTTAAGTACACAAGAACGTACTAGCGTCCTTGAGAATTGAGAAACGGCCCTGGTCTGAGCAGACTCCACCGTTGATGTTCGCTATTGACCATTTGCACGTGTCGTCATGACGCTCATGGTACCGCCCCCTGTGCCATGATGGTTGGCAAAAAGACTTTACACACGTTGAAACTGTGGCGAAGCTAGTCAAAACAAGCCAGTTTGTAGCCTTTTGTTTCTTTTATATAGTTGATTTTACAGTAAAATGATAATAGTTGGCTGTGTGGTTGGCTGCACTAACAGACAAGGACGTAAACTCTACTCGTTTTTTTAAATAACTTTGATGGAGAGCAACCACAGCGATCAATAAAATGGACTAGCAGCCCTCAAAGTATTTCTGGATTTGCAGCGAACATGTTTTACCAGGTAAGATTAGGGTTTATATATTTCTTGGGGAAGACAGAGACTGGGATAAATGTGATGTGTTTATAATTATTGATCATCCTAATGGATGGATGGATATTTCACCATGTAGAACGTGCGGTACCATCCACTGTAGTGAAATGCAAGATAATTATTTACAATAATAATGTTTCAATTTAGGATTACGTGTTAAAATTGCGGTAGTTATTTAGTATGATGAGCATAATCGTTATATATCTTGTCTCATCCCGTGTGAGAGTAGCATCTGAACCAGGTGACCCCACCAGCGACAAGAACTGGTACGAATCCAGACTTTTTTAGGTTTTTTCTTAATCAGCTCCAGTGTAAAGTGAAACACATAATGTTATAAATCCAGCAAGGTGAATTCTGGCAAACTCAGCAACTTGTTTACATCAGTGAACAGCAGCAGGGAGAACGTAAGCTAGCATTCATAAGCTAGCTAACACGTAACTTTAGTAAACACTGCTCTCTATGAGCCCCACCTAGTTGCGCTAAATCTTTCCACAAATGGACTGGGCTTGAACTAGTTGAAGCCAGGCTAAACATCGCAAAAAACAACAACAAAAACTATTTCAGGCGCTACTTTCCCCTTTATTTAGTACTTGTGTCGCTGACTGTTTACATGCTTTTGCCAACTAATGTGGTGGACCCACGTGATTAGGTGATGTAGGTGCAAATGGTCAATACGTTTTGCCCAAAGGCTCTCATAATCTTTGTCGTTGTGGACTGTTTGGGGATCGAGCGCGCATGCGCCAGTTAGCCCGTATGAAGTCAATGGTAAAGATTGCTGCACCCGAGAGGACGCGACAGGAAGTACGTCGACGATTCAGCCGTGTTAAAAGTAAGAAGACCATTATTAAACTACAATTAAATGCAGATTACACACAGCACTTAGTCCATATGGATCGTTTAGTTTAATTTTTATGTTTTTTTTTTTTATATATTTTGTGATTCCTATCTTGTTCTTCTTTCTGTGAGACTGGTGGGGCGGTGCCCTAGCGCCCCCTATAGACTAAGGATGGAGAGATTCACCGATCTGAACCGGTGGTTCGTTCATGACGTCAGCGATGCGACTGCACCGGTAGCTTCAGTGCGCACCGGTTATAACTGACGGCTGTATCGCAATGTATCTTCCCGTACGTGTCTCTCATCGGTTAAAACCATGGTTACATCGATTACTTCATTGTTTTCCTGCTATGTCCTCGTTTTTTGAGGCGCATTGAACACACCATCATTCTCTTTTAGCGGAGGCCAGGTGGTGCGCAGCCGCAGTTAGTAAAACCATCGTGGGACAATATTAACCGACGTACGTGCTTCCTGTCTTGTCAAAATAAAACTTTCTAAAGTCCGTGTGACCGGTTTCTGCAGCAGCGTATTCTTCCGAGCTTTTGATCTACACAACTAAAGTTTTGTGTGAGGTAATTTAAGATAATTCCTTATTATTGTAACATTTGTGCAGAACTAAACAACAGACAGAATGACATTTTGGTTCAGAGAAGTCCAATAAACAGCTGAGATGAACTCACATCTCAGCTAGGACTTTTCTCTTAAAGGAACAGTAACATTAGGCTACAACAGCTTTTAATATTGCCACAAATGGATCATTACAATTTTTAGAAGTGTTTTCAAATTTTTACTGTGTTTCATAATAATTCCAAATAATTGAAATATGATGAACTCTAATCATTTTCTGATTCTGTTGGTTTATTTTTCTGTCTAAACCTAGTTTCAACCCCCTTATTTCAAGTATTGTAGCAATAAAAATATGTATATATCACTGATGAAGTGCATTGTCTTTTAATGTTGAATTTATTGATTAATCAAAAACAATAGAGGATCAAATACATCCTTCACAGAGGAGAGGGAAAATAATTTTGATATTTAAAAATCAGATGTGGGCTGGAAAATCTTTTTAATGTGTTGAATCGTTTAAAATAGCATCATGAAATGTATAGAATCAAAAATCGTTTTCAAATCATTAAAGAATCGTCAGCAGGGATGAATTGTATCGAATCGTATCGTCTGAGGGTTTCACCGTATCGTTAATGTATCGTATCGCTGGTAGCGTATCGAGATACGTATCGAATCGGCCTCAGTGGTGGAGATTCACATCCCTACTATAGACGAGCCGCCACTGGAAATAAGTGCAGTTGTTGGAGATCCTTAAATAAAATTTCTACTACTAAAAAATACCTGATATCTGAATTTTCAATTAGACTAGTAATACTACTATTTAAACTGGGATAAATTACGTTATTGCTTTGTAAAATAGGGATATAACAAAGAGGTGTGGTTGTTAATTAAATGTTAAAATGGTTCATTAAATTCAAATTCAGTCCAGAGCCACCTGCTGGTATTCTTATGATCAAGAAGAATAAAATAAACACATTCAAATTTTTTTGCATTAAACAGCTGGGTCTGTGGTAAACAAATAGTTATTGAGAAATAATTATTGAGTTAAGGTTTTACTACTGTAGATAAAATGAGTGTTTAACAACCTGTGTAAAGGCACCAGAATGCAGGAAATGGCGTCTACAGCATAATTTTTTCTGTGGAACTCCCCCCTCTGTGCGCCCCCCCCACACACATTTTTTCTGCTTCTGACGCCCTGGTTTAGAGTAAGTATTGCAGCTACGGTGGCCCACTCAAAAAGGCAATAACCTCCAGCATTCACTCCAGCCATCTGGTCTATTTTTTTAGAAAAAGCATGAGATTGATCAATTTCCAATCTCTATAGCCTAACCCACACAAAGCATATACTCGACCAGTTAAAAAAGCATTTTTAATTATGACTGTTCAGTGTTAGTGCCTACAAAATACCATGCATTTCATTGGCCCTATCCCAATTTTGAGACATGTTGCAAGTATCAAATGAGTATGTTCACCCCCAAAGCAAAGCAGTAATTTTCCCAGTTTACACAGTTGAAATGTTGCATTATTCTCTATCAAATATATGGCTTGCATGATATGAAAAAAAGTATTTTGTTTTTATTGACATTTCACCAAGCGTCCCAACTTTTTTATTTAACTTTGATTCTTCACTATTTTCCACTTTTATTTGTTTATTTGATTTAATCTGAAAATTATAGGACACTTACATGTGTATTCAAAGAAATGCTCAGGAGCATAAGTGATTATCTTTTATGTTTTTTTATGATTATCTTAGCTTTTAAAAATGTTTTTTAAAAAGGTAATGGAATAAACCTGAATTTAAACCATTTAGTAATTCCTAAATTAACATTTTAATTTGCATTTAGATAATGTGTGATGCCTCAAAAGGAATTTGTCATTTATCTTTTATGTTTCATTAAAAATAATTTATTTATATGTATTTAAGTTACAAAGAACAGTGAATGGGTTTAAAATGTTAAATGGGACTATTTTATTTTAAAGGTGAACTTACTAACCTCACTTCATGCTGGGTTTCCTGTATTGTGTCATTTCCTGTTTACTTGCTCTTCCTGGTTGCTCTGAAGCCCAATCCCAATACTCGCACTTGCACCCTTGCGCCCTTCAATTGCGCGTTCCCGGCCAGGGGTGCGAGTGCGTAGGGTGTCCCAATTCTCAAGTGCGGAAGTTGACCACGCCCCTTTTGCACCCTTAATCCGCACTTCACCCAAGCCTGCAGCGATGCGGACTTGGGTGAAGGGTATTACCCACAATCCATTGCTACGTGGGAATTTTGAGAAGGAGGTGGAGCAATGGGTCAAGTGCCTTTTCTGAAAACATGTATTTTCAGGTGATAGAAGTTCATTTTAAGACGGTTAATGATATTTATACATGCTCTGAATGTTTATAAATGTGGACAGCAATTAATTTAAATTTAATCAAATAAGTGTTTATTTGTTTGTTTGAAAGCTGTTAATAAAGATTTTTAAAAAAGCACAAACAGCGACCGGCATCCCAGCATGCATCACGATCGATGACGTAATGCTCCCTGTCCCAATTCGGCAATTATTTGCACATTTGTGTACTACGCACTTGAAGCCTTGCTGCACACTTCCTCTAAGCGCACTTCACAGAAGGGTGTAGGGCGTAGTGTGAGTATTGAAATAGGGCCTGAGAGTGACATGTGGTCAGGCTCTGAGGCTTATCCACAGCCATCCACTTGGAAACATTGTTCAGGCAACGCCTTAAGTGTACATATTTCATGTTGAAGGTGTTAAAAAGCATGAATAGCGGTAGTTGTTAAAAAACTATATTTTATTTGCAGTTTAGAAGGATTGATTTGTACAAGTTAAAAGAGGTGTTTGTTCGATGGTCATTTTCGTTGCTTAAGTTAATACAAATATGTAAAGTCATATTTTGAGTCTGTAAGGCAATATTTATGTACAAATGATCATTCTATTCTGTATTTCTTTTCATTTATTCTATTCTGTATTTCTTTTCAATTACAGTTTTCACCGCTTGTCAAATGAAGGTTCTGAGAGTAAAAGGTCAACCCTACTCTGACTCCTGTATTATTTGACAAAGGTTTAGCTTGGTGTTTAATCAGAGTTGCTACACTCTGCAACAGAACACTACATAATGGTTAAATCTATTGATTCAGTAACATTTTTTCAACATAAAATCAACTGAAATTTAAATGTAAATTCTTATTTAGGTGATGGTTCCCAGATAGCAAAAATCATTTGGCCCGTATCCGGGCTGGAGCCCACAAAAGTTCTGGCCTGGATCCGAAAAACGAACCCGGGCCATTGCCCAATGTGCACACCGGGCCAGTACCGTTGCGGATCCGTTTATCCAAATCAGGGCCAACACTGGACCGGCACTGGGCTGGATGTGGATTCTTAATTAGTGATCCGGCCCCACTCTGGTCCAGTCCCGGGCCAGTGTCCTTTTGCACACGGGCCAATAACGGTGCCGATCCGTTTAGAGATACTGTAGAGCCCCTTAAATGTTCTACATAAACAAAACAGAAGATTGTTCTTCCAATCAAATGACTTTTGTAACTTGTCCAAACAATTAAAATGGGTGACAACTTTAAAAACAATTTGCTATTTTAAAATTCTCTATTTTAAAATGAAAAGAACATTGTACATTTTTTTCAAACAATTTATTAAACAAACTAAATTCAATGTCAACATTTTACATGTAATAAAAAACATTACAACACTGTACAACTGTGCATTAATTATGAAAACATTTACTTTGTAATTTACACAACATTAAATTGCTCAACAGGGAATTTTTGCATATTTATAAAAACAAAATTATTTCACTGTAATTAAAGTAAAATCAACTATTGCTCAGTAGTACAATGATTGAGCTAAACAGTCCAGACACAAAAACATAAACCATTGCTCAGAAGCACAATGATTGCACTCAACAGTCCCGACACAAAAAACAAAATTCAAAAAGGGTTTGAAAATGTTCTATAGTGGCTCCATTCCAACAAAAACAACAAAATTCAAAAAAGGGTTTTAAAAATGTCCAATACCCCAGTGGCTCCATTCCAAATCAGAAAATTTAAGCTGATGCCTCTTTGGCTTCTTGTCGTTCTTTGCGACCACCTCCACGGTCAGATGCGAGGTTAAACCAGCGGATAGCAAAACAGTCTATGTCGGTATCTGCAGCACAGGCAGATGAGGGGTTCTTCCTTACAGCTCCTATAAAGACAGAATTCGCACCATATAATAGGCATAACCTTTATTAGACTGAAGTTAAGTCCCTTCATTGATCTTATCTGATCTATCACTGTTAGACACATGCACGCACACTTACTCCTGAGTGAGCTGCATTCACTGACAAACAACTGACATTTGTAAAATAGGGTATTCTACAGTTGATGTCACCACACAAAGGCTTCTGGGAAGGGTCATACTAATAAGCCGCATTAACAATAGAAAATATACAGTTTCAGAGCGTTTTGACATTGATATGAAGGCATAAAATGGAGGAAGTTGTTTTGACAAAAAAAAAACATACCAGAGAGCTTTTCTTGATGGCGAACCTGCTATTGATCACCAGAACTGAAGCGCTAGCTCAAATAAAAGTGAAAGTAAAAAATTAACCCCCGCTAGCAGCACTGTTGTATTAAACGCCATTATTCCCATCACGGCTCCTTCTTGAGTAATATAAAAATAAGTTCATTACTCAGTGCTCAAGTAACATTTTCTCAAGGTAGTTTTTTAATTGTCAGGTTATCATTTGTGTCCCTACTTTTTATATTCCACTCACCTCTGGTCAAAAGCCTTTTTCGTGGACGTTTGGGCGGACATGCTGTTTGGCCCAGACGTTCAGCTGGACCGCTGCCTCCTTGTTAACTCTCCTCCGTTAACAACGCTGCCTCCTTGTTAACTCTCCTCCGTTAACACCGCTGCCTCCACTCTCCGTTAACAACGCTGCCTCCACTCTCCGTTAACAACGCTGCATCCTGCATTAATTCTCCGCTGCTCCTCCTGGATAACCCCACGACTGAGAGCGTCGTTACGACCGGCGGCAGGTCATTCTCGGATGTAGGACTTTCCCCTCCAGGAAGATGTAAGTAACAAATATACGTGCTTTTCTTGATCTGCTCCATACAGTTAAAATCCGCTCGTCCAACTTACTACCACCGCTATGCTTCTTCTGTCTTTAGCTTAGCCCGTGTAGCTTTCCAGCTGTTTCACGTGGTGTCGGTCTGAAACTGGCGTCTCCGGGTCTGCAGCGTTATACTATTGACTTTACCGGCTTCGGAAAAGGGATAAAAAGTCCTCTCCAACATCTGATCTGGGCGTCTAGAGTCCGATTAGCACCTCCCCCAGCAGCAGCGTTAAGTTCCTTGCTGTTTGAAAATCTTTAGGAGACGAAAAAATAACTAGCTAGATCGGAGCGACTCAGACCCATAGGAATCAATACTAAAATGTAGCTTGTTTGTATGACCGTATTTCCTAGAGTGCTTTGCTGCATTACGTCACAATCTATTTTTAGCTACTGTAGAAAGCTCTATTGGCAGAGTTGATGGTGAAGCAGTGTAGAAGTAAAAGAAAATGAGCAGTGTTCTCGCTGCTTTAACTCATCCATCCATCCATTTTCTCCCGCTTATCCGGAGTCGGGTCGCGGGGGCAGCAGCTTAAGGAGGGAAGCCCAGACCTCCCTCTCCCCAGCCACTTGGGCCAGCTCCTCCGGGGGAATCCCAAGGCGTTCCCAGGCCAGCCGAGAGACATAATCTCTCCAGCGTGTCCTGGGTCTTCCTTTGGGTCTCCTCCCGGTTGGACGTGCCCGGAAAACCTCACCAGGGAGGCGTCCAGGAGGCATCCTAATCAGATGCCCGAGCCACCTCAACTGGCTCCTCTCGAGCGGGTCTACTCCGAGCCCCTCCCGGATGACCGAGCTCCTCACCCTATCTCTAAGGGAGAGCCCAGCCACCCTGCGAAGAAAACTCATTTCGGCCGCTTGTATCCGCGATCTCGTTCTTTTGGTCACTACCCAAAGCTCGCGACCATAGGTGAGGGTAGGAACGTAGATCGACCGGTAAATTGAGAGCTTCGCCTTTCGACTCAGCTCTCTCTTCACCACGACAGACCGGTACAACGCCCCCATCACTGCAGATGCAGCACCAATCTGCCTGTCGATCTCACGCTCCACCCTTCCCTCACTCGTGAACAAGACCCCGAGATACTTAAACTCCTCCACTTGGGGCAGGACCTCGTCCCTGACCTGGAGAAGGCATTCTACCCTTTTCCGACTCAAGACCATGGTCTCGGATTTAGAGGAGCTGATTCTCATCCCGGCTGCGAACTGCTCCAGCGAAAGCCGGAGATCACGTTCTGACGAAGCCAACAGGACCACATCATCTGCAAAAAGCAGAGACCTGATCCTTAGGCCACCAAAACGGATCCCCTCACCACCTTGGCTGCACCTAGAAAT
>SSNS01000501.1:356618-367026 GCA_006937985.1 Aphyosemion australe | reverse complement strand
CATGCGTTGAGGTGAGTCCAACTATATCTAGTCGGAACCTGTCAACCTCACACACCAACTCCGGCTCTTTCCCCACCAGAGAGGTGACATTCCACGTACCAAGAGCTAGCTTCTGTAGCCGAGAATCAGACCGCCAAGGTCCCTGCCTTCGGCTACCGCCCTTTGCACATCGCACCCGACCCCTTTGGCCCCTCCCACGGGTGGTGGGCCCATGGGAAGGGGGACCCACGTCTCCTCTTCGGGCTATGCCCGGCCGGGCTCCATGGGTGAAAGCCCGGCCACCAGGTGCTCGCCAGCGTGCCCCAACTCCAGGCCTGGCTCCAGAGGGGGGCCCCGGTGGCGAGGGAACACTGATTCCATTTATTGTACTCATCATAAGGGGTCTTTGGGCTGCACTTTGTCTGATCCCTCACCTAGGACCTGTTTGCCATGGGTGACCCTACCAGAGGCATAAAGCCTCAGCCAACTTAGCTCCTAGGATCATTGGGACACTCTAACCCCTCCACCACGATAAGGTGGCAGCCCAGGGAGTGTCTTTAATATATCATACTTACGGATCAACAAGCTTCTTGTGAGCATCTCTTTAGATATAACATGATAAAGACATTTGCCTGGTCTTTCAGCCATTCTTCGAACTCCTCCACTTCAGAAAGTGTGCTCAATGGAAGGTTGACGTTGGGCATTTCAGGCACTGGCATTTCTGTCCCTCTTCCAGCAGCAAGGCTGTTAACAGTAATGGCAAGCTGCATTTGCTGTTGCTTTATGTGCTCCAACAGGGTTAGGATGTGCATTTCAGCAGCTACAAAGAGTAAAAAAAAGTCATTCAATCAAAAGTGTTACAAAACTTAAGATTTGTTCCTAGTGAAGTAGAAACAAAGTCATATTAACACTGGCTTACCATACCACATTTATTTCTATAGCACATTTAAAAACGGCATGAGAGCCGACCAAAATGCTGCTATAAAAGGACACTCACCAGAGCAAGGTATAGATGCACAGCCTGTCTTCCCTAGTCTGGATGAAATGGCCTGAAAACATGTTCCTGATGCCCATCTTCATGAGGTGGCCTGGAGAGCTGGTGCACAGGTGTTGAAGACAAGTGAGGAACCAGGGCATGAAGGATTGGCCTAGTGGTTTGAGTGTCCGCCCTGAGACTGGGAGATCGGGGTTCAAATCCCGGTCGGGTCATACCAAAGACTTTGAAAAAATGGGACCCAATGCCTCCCTGCTTGACACTCAGCATTAAAGGGGTTGGATTGGGGGGTTAAACCACCAAATGGTTCCCGAGCACGGCTGTGTCTGCAGCTCACCGCTCCCCCAGGGGATGGGTCAAATGCGGAGAACAAATTTCACACACACCAGTGTGTGTGACAACTAGTGGGACTTTAACTTTAACTTGAAGCTAGAGACACAGGATTAACCCTTTGGGCCCTAGCGCCCCCCAATTGGGGGCTTTTCCCGAAAAGAAAGGTTTAGCAGCAAATTAATATTCTAATATTTACACATCTCAACAAATCCCACAAGAATTCCCTTTAAAATGAGACCAAAATTAATCAACTAGACCATGTTGTTACAGAAATATACTCAATTAAGTGTGGGGATGTCATTTTCAAGCAGATTTCTCAAAAAAGGCTTAGGGCCCAAAGGGTTAATTAATAATTTCTTTTTATCACTAATCACACAGATGATAATAAAAGCTAAATCAAATTTAGGGGAAAAAAACCAATACCTGTGTAACTTTGGCCAAACTGACTTTGTTCTTGAGCAAACTCAGTATGGCACAATGGACTGGAAGGCAAGGTGGACGTATCAATGCGCTGAGTTGTTGCATCTGTGGGAAATGAAATTAAATATTGTTTTAACTTAATTTGTAGAGATAGGGGTAATTAATTAAGCTGAATTCCTAGAGTTAGCAGGTGTGCTTCATTCTGCTTCATGTGTCTCTTTTTCCTATTTGTGTGGTGAGATGGGCTGCTTCATCCCGCTTGATGAACTTAAGTGCAACGGATGTGCTGCTGACTGCATCTAATTAGCATATCATGCTTTCATATTTTAGTCAAGGAAAAATGACCAGTATTAAAGTGAACAAGATGATATGGTCCACCCCCAATTCAGATGTTTTTCTATTTCAATTAACCCCTCAAAATATGTGATACCTGCAATAAAGGATTCAGTGTGCCCCATGTATTGTCTTGCAGAGGCCTGGTCAGTCTTATAAGATCCCACATTTGGAGTTGGTGGTGGAATCAGAGGGGCTGGAGCAGAGGAGAAATTGCTGGGTCTCTTCCTTTTATCTCCCTCTGTTTCACCCTCGGACTCTGTATCAGTAAAGATGATTCTACCAAACAAAAGGAATAATAAGCCTCGTTACCTTTTAGCATGGATGACTGAAACACTTACTTTATGACAGCAGATAAATTATTGTTTAAAATATAACAAAAGATACTGCAGTTAACAATTTCTGACATTTCATAAGCACTTACCATGAACAAATGAACCGCACAAACTCCGTTGCTGCAGGAATCTAGACTTCAGACAGCCGGGTCACCCGCAGTCATCTATTTCGTATTTTGCGCTCCTTTACGGAGGAAATTCCAATAAAACTTTTTATCAAGCCTCCCACGAGCTGAACGATCAACCACACAGCAAGAATGATCCATCTGCTTCGCTAAATCCTCCTCCATCCAGCAAAACAATCGAATTATAGGCAAAATACACTGTTTGTTGCCACCCAGGTCTCATGATGCAGTGCGAAAAACATAAACATTGACGTCACAAAAGATCCTCCTATTGGAATGTTTATTGGTAAAATTCTGGCGATACGATACGTTTCACGATACACGGCAGACAATATGATATATTATGATATATTGCAATACATTCAGCCAGACGATATTAGTAATTTTTTTAGACTGAATTTATTGTAGGAAAGTTCAATAAACCGTCCAAACTGATAAGTAACATGTTTAACATGAGGTATCTGAACCATAATAGAGGGATTTACATTTCAATGCTGTAAACAAAACCCATTGTTCTTTAGGTAAAAAATAAATGGAGTAATTATCATCTGTAAACAAAAAAGGCAGTAGAATCAAACACAAAAATATTTCAATTAAATATTAAGTATTTTTGTTTAACATGAAAAAATATGTAAACAATATCACTTTCAGTAGTTTCTGATTCTAAATACAAATCTGCACCACAAAATGCAACACTTATTATGTTACCTTTAAGGTAACAAAAGAAAATACACGTTTGTGTATGTAAATTCTTTCAAAAATCTGAAACAGCTTTTCAATATCGATATAATATCGCAGGAAAAAATATCACAATATATTGTCATATCAATATTTTCTTACATCCCTACTCACTACCATAAAACACCAAGAGTGCTAACACCAAATATGACAATGTATTTATCTACTTATCAACTTACTGCGTGTGACTCGACCTTTGCTTGTCAACTAGAATCTTCTGGCAACAGATGTGAAACATACAGAACAACAGTGAGAAAGTAACTTTTTGCTTAGAAAAATGGACTGCAGTACCCACATTTGACCAACGGATGCCATTCTTACTTCATTCCTACGTATTGCACCTTTAAAGTCTTCTATTTAGATTGATTAAATGACAAGTAAATGAGAAAATGGTAAACTTGTACTCTAGTAGGTGTTTTATTAACTGAAGTATTATCAAGTGTATGTGACTTGTCTCACTTTCAGCATGAAATATCACCCTGGTTGTGAGGAATTGATCACTGGCTGAATCAGCCGACCATTTATTTTTCACATTTGTCCTGAATGAAGTGAACCGACAGTAAATGTTATAAAGAGACAAAAGCATTCACTTGGAAGGGAATCGGGTGGTGACAGACTCCATCGTCTGCACAAATACATTCACAGCCTGTTTGGCATGTCGCTGGCCGAGCCAGAACCACAGACGGACAGATATGCTTGGTGGATTTACTGGCAGAGACAGACGGACTGGCACGAGGCACCTGAATAAATTCATAGCAGCAACAATGAAAATGTGATTTTTTTAAAAAACATTATTTTAAAGGGAAAAGAAAAGCCACATTTTGTTCTGAGACAGGTTTATTTTGTTCTTCATCAGCACACACGGTGAACAGAGCTGGTGCTCGTTGCTTCCTTTTGCTTTTCTATTTACAATTTGAGATCAATGCCATAAAAACAGGAAATGATCTGATTCACTTCAGGAAATATTTGAGAAAATCAAAGGTTGTATCGGTTGAGCAGTAATTCATTTTACCTAGGCAACCAAAAATAACACAAGGATGGTGTTCTTTCAGATACTGCTTCAAATTTAATCCTAAAAATCAAGATAACAATGGAGAGGATAGAGACACAATATGTTGTGGATTGGGTCTTGCTGTTCCCTGCCTGCACACACTCGAAATGGCCAATTTCACCATAATTTTCTAATTTTTCATTTTTGTAACATAAATCTAAAGTTGTTGATCAAGTTATTTTTTAATTTTTTTTAATGTATTTATTTATTCATCTAAATCACATAGCTCTGTATTTCTGATGGACTCACTCTGTAGTCTGTTCAGGGGCAGTGATGGTTTTAAACAGCTTTCATTAACATTGGGTGTAAATAAATAAATAAATTCACCAAAGACAATTTCCATAGATGCCATTCCCTGATAAGATCAGTTGAATTTCTGAAGTAAAGATACTCTGTTTAATTTCTTAACAAGGGTCCCAACATTAGACAAATGTGCTTTTGCCTCTTAAAGACCTGATAGGAATAACCTTTGTAGAAGATCCATCCATTTTCATCTTTCCCTTTTCTCTGTAACTACATAAAACCTATGAAAGATTGACTTTGTAAAGATCAAACGACATTACTTGGTTGGCGTAAGGAGAATATATGTAGCTTTAAGTGTTTAAAGACCCTACTCTGTCCTCACAAGGAGCCATGCTGAGACAGCGATGCTTAGATTGGATAGTTCCCACTTGAGAACTTTTTTCTTGATTTTTTCCAATAAATCTTTTGAAGATTTTCATGTCAACTAATTTTTTCATCTCCACCCTTCCTGCCTGGCATCTCTCTCTCTCTGTCTCTCTCTCTCTTTCTTGTATTTAGTTCATATGGACGTTTGTGAGTCTTCTCTCCAGAGAATATACCTCCACTTCTCTAGTATTTTCTTAGCCTTCCTCGTCCTTATACCACAAATCACAGTCATCTTTGAACGGCATGGTCCAGCGAGATGCTTGTCCAATCTTGTCCATCAGACTGTCCTGTGATATGACCTCACGTTCATCTTCAATCAGTCTTTCACTGCCAACATCTTCCCAGTGGCAGTTACTGAATTTAATGAGAGAACATTTCAAAAGGCACAAAGCAGCATTTGATACTTAGCAATGAGTAGATGGGAATTGCTTCTACCATTAAAAAGACAAAAAGAATCAATCAGTAGCCAAGTCAATATACAAAACAACAAAAAGGAAAACAAACCCATATATTTTACAAACTCATTTGAAACAATTGTTTTAATCATTGAGTACATTCTGAAATTCAAAGAATATTTTAGTGAGCAATAAAAAATGCACAATTGATTAACTTTAGTCAGTATTGGTAGTGTTTTCTAAAATGATACTTAAAGAGGTCCTTCACTCATATTTTTAATACATTTGCAGTGGTCTATAGTAGGAATGAATGCCTTGTAAGTCGTACGGGGGTGTTCACCATCATGGTTTAGGGGAGGGATACAGAAACCGTCTCAGAGATTTCAGCTGTCTGTTTCCACAGTTAGGAACATAATGAGGAAATGGAAGACCAAAGGCACAGTTCAAGTTAAGGCTCAAAGTGGCAGACAAAGAAAAATCTCTGATAAACAGAAGCGACGAATGGTGAGAACAGTCAGAGTCAGCCCACAGACCAGCACCAGAGACCTACAGCATCATCTTGCTACAGATTAAGTCACTGTGCATTGTTCAACTATTCGGTGCACTTTACACAAGGAGATGCTGTATGAGTGATGCAGAGGAAGTCTTTTCTCCGCCCACAGCACAAACAGCTGCTTGAGGTATGTTAAAGCACATTTGGACAAGTCAGCTTCATTTAGGAATAAGGTGCTGTGGACTGATGAAACTAAAATAGAGTTATTTGGGCATAACAAGGCATTATGCATGGAGGAAAAAGAACACAGCATTCCAAGAAAAACACCTGCTACCTACAGGAAAATATGGTGGTGGTTCCATCATGCTGTGGGGCTGTGTGGCCAGTGCAGGGACTGGGAATCTTGTTAAAGTTGAGGGACGCATGGATTCCACTCAATATCAGCAGATTCTGGAGACCAGTGTCCAGGAATCAGTGACAAAGCTGAAGCTGCGCCGGGACTGGATCTTTCAACAAGACAACGACCCTAAATGCTGCTCAGAGTCTACTCAGGCATTCATGCAGAGGAACAAGTATGTTCTAGAATGGCCATCTTAGTCCCCAGACCTGAATATTATTGAAAATCTGAGTTAAAGAGAGCTGTCCATGCTTGGAAAACCATCAAACCTGAATGAACTAGAGACGTTTTGTAAAGAAGAATGGTCCGAAATACCTTCAGGCAGAATCCAGACTCTCATTGTAAGCGTTTAGAGGCTGTTATTTCTGCAAAAGGAGGATCTACTAAATATTGAGTTCATTTCTTTTTTGTGGTGCCCAAATTTATGCAGCTGCCTGATTTTGTTTAAACAATTATTGCACACTTTCTGTAAATCCTATTAACTTCGTTTCACTTCTCCTATATGATATATTTAACTGAAATTGTTTATCGTAACAACCAACGATTTATAGGAAAATCATGAAGATTACAGTTTTTCTCAGTTGCGAAAACACTAAAATCCATTGACTGAAGACGGTTCTCAGTTGCTTGAACTCATTAAGCTAACTGTTGAGTCTGTTGTCAAAACCATTTAACCATTTCACATGGTTTAGCAAAACTCTAAACGCATTCTCATTCTTAAAACATGTTCTGCACTCTAATGTACATGTCATCCATAATGGTAAACACAAGTGGCACACATTTACCCATAACAAGAGCACAAATGTCATTGATTGAACACAATCAGTCAAAATAGATTTCACTTGTTTCAAATGATGTGACAACCAATATAAGCAAGTTCAGAGAGCAAACAGGTTGTTGAAGGTGGGAATGAGAAAGTGTGACAATAGATAGAAGAATTCATGTGAGAGGACGAGGAAGGGTGCGTATGCGAGGTGGGGGACGAGGAGGAGGGCAAGAGAGAGAGAGAGGAGGACGAAGAGGAAGAGCAAGACGAGTGGAAATATCCGATGCCCATTGATAACATTATTAGTCCTTTGATGTTTTTCATTGTATGTTTTTTTTTCACTGTCATTGTACACTGTAGCACAATGGATTGCAGGCTGTATATGATACAAATAACAAATTGTATGGCCCTGAACATTGTGCTTTCTATTTTTTGGTGTATTGTTTACTGGCTGCTTGATAGTGTATGTAATTTTGAGCAATTTGTTTATGATTTGAGAGTAGTGTTTGATTTAGAGCACAGGTAAAATTGTTTTGAGGTGAAAGTTTGATTTTGCAAGAGGAATGAGAGGTTTTGTAAATCGTGCTTGAAGCTGAGGTTTTGTGTTTAATGTTTTGAAAAAATGGAGCAAGGTTTCAGGAATTGTGCTTTAGCAATTGAGAAAAACTGTAACAAGGCTGACCTAACTTTTGCATCCCACTGTAAATCAACTTTTCTTTGCTGATAACCTGTATAGGTAAGTGTCTAATAGTGCTGTGGACATGTGAAGTCATTATTTTGGCAGTTTAGTGCATCTTACTTAAAATGTAATATTTCAGCCCCAAACCATAATTATTTCTACATCTTCAGGTTAAAACTCTGCTCCACATTGATTTAGAATCAGCCACAGCTGATGGCTAAGAGGCACGAGGTGATGTTGTCTGTACCGTACTATGTGACCAGTGTTGCCAACTGCCTTCGACAGAAAGTAGCTGAGGTTCACCCAGAAAGTCACCCAGATGTCGCCAGATGACGTCATACGCTAATTTGCATATTGATGACGTCATCACGTCACATTGGCGTTAATTTCCCCCTCAACATCTAAAATTTATATATATATATATATATTTATATATATATATATATATTTATTTATATATATATATATATATACAGCTATAATGTATTCACACGTTTGACTCTAATGAACTCATCTGCAGAGGTTTTTTTTAAAACCATAGCACTTTTCCTTTTTTAGGGTCTGAAGTACTTTGTTTCTCAGAAATTTTGGTTTCTGATCTTTAAGATTTTTAAAANTAGCACAATGGATTGCAGGCTGTATATGATACAAATAACAAATTGTATGGCCCTGAACATTGTGCTTTCTATTTTTTGGTGTATTGTTTACTGGCTGCTTGATAGTGTATGTAATTTTGAGCAATTTGTTTATGATTTGAGAGTAGTGTTTGATTTAGAGCACAGGTAAAATTGTTTTGAGGTGAAAGTTTGATTTTGCAAGAGGAATGAGAGGTTTTGTAAATCGTGCTTGAAGCTGAGGTTTTGTGTTTAATGTTTTGAAAAAATGGAGCAAGGTTTCAGGAATTGTGCTTTAGCAATTGAGAAAAACTGTAACAAGGCTGACCTAACTTTTGCATCCCACTGTAAATCAACTTTTCTTTGCTGATAACCTGTATAGGTAAGTGTCTAATAGTGCTGTGGACATGTGAAGTCATTATTTTGGCAGTTTAGTGCATCTTACTTAAAATGTAATATTTCAGCCCCAAACCATAATTATTTCTACATCTTCAGGTTAAAACTCTGCTCCACATTGATTTAGAATCAGCCACAGCTGATGGCTAAGAGGTACGAGGTGATGTTGTCTGTACCGTACTATGTGGCTGCACTGCACTGCACAGCTGAGTCTTGGCCGCACCTCCAGCTGGCTCGGCCAGTCACAAGAAATGTTACGGCTCGGAGCCCCTCACCTGCTGATATGACACATTACGGCTCAGAGCCGCTCGCCTGCTTAAAAAAATATCCTCCTCCCCCCTTTCTTCTAGTAATAGCGGTGGACAGGAAATCCCCCAGCCTGCTGCTATTTCTGTGTTTGGTGGTTCTCCTAAGCGGTGAGTCTGCTGCAAGTCTGCTGTGTGTGTGTGTGTGTGTGTGCTCGTGTGCACATGTTTGTTATTGACACATTTTTCCTAATGAGAAACTCCGAGAGTGCACGTGGGGGGATTGAGGGGTGGGCTGTCAATCACTGCTTCAGTGCCGCTCTCTCAGTCCTCCAGGCGACGCCTCCTTTAGACACATTTTTCCTGCAGGAAGTGTGGGTTAAGTAGTAACCCATGGTGTGACTCACCCTTTAGGTGCCAAATTTGTTATTATTGTATTTCTAATGTATTCACATAAAATAAAAACAGTTAAAAAGAATATGTAATTTGACTATTCTCCACTATTTAAAACAGCATTCCGCAACATTGCAGTTATATGGTCTCTGTCGACCTCTAGAGGCTTGCTGCGTAACGTCACTGTCGTAAAATCAAATCTCTCTCTCGGGCATAAGAGGCATGATTACATTCCTAATGTCAGGTAAAAACAACGAAAACAAACTTTTCCACCTCCACACATTGAATAAATTGTTTTATCAGGACTGTATAACAACTTTATGCCCAACCAAACACAATAACCCCGGTGAAATAATTTATTACTTACCTAGCCATTAGCAGCACGGCTAGGTTAGAGTCCGTAGTTCATGCCTTTCTTTCTAAAAGAGCTCTCCAGCGAGGAAAAGACGGCCCAATAATAACTCTGGTCTTTGCTCTTGCTCTATGACGTTCTCCTTTTCTTTTCATATATTCCACTGATAAGGGATTTCTAGCTTTCTTTGGTGAATCTGCCACTGCTAAACAGCGAGTCTACATTATACAATTATGGCAAGCCAAAGAGATAAAAAAAAATGCGCGTTCTAAACTCGTTCAAGGCGCTCGTTTTGGCGGACATAATGCTCACTTTAGAACATGTGAGTTTTTGCCCCCTTTGGCGTCAAAACGCACATTCAGGACATGCATTTTGACGGACATAACCAATAGTATAACGTTGCAGACTCGGAGATGCCAGTTTCAGGCCGACGCCACTTTCAGGCTTCTACCCTTTTCGAGACAGCGACCTCTAATGGACAGATGTTTAACTGCAACCACACCAGATTCAGGCCGACGCCACTTTCATACTTCGTTGTTTGTGGATAAAAAAAAATTGGCTAAGCAGAGGATGACGTCATAGCAGAGTTCCTTATCTTTATCTTTGAGTAGAATTCCAAAAATGATCATATCTCTAGTAATGTGAACCTGGAAGTGTATTTTTGGTTTGAGCCACATCTCTATTTTTTTTCCAAAATAATT
>SSNS01000501.1:337554-356584 GCA_006937985.1 Aphyosemion australe | reverse complement strand
TATTAGTTTAAATGATTAACTAGTATGATCCAAATGGCCCAGTGTGCTTTGATGTGTAAAATAAATTATAAAAGTATAAATAAAGTGATATTAAGGCAGATTTGGTGTGGTGATCCGGACATGGCTCAGACCTCCTGCTCTCCTCAGTCTCACAGACTCTCTGCACGTTTGTTCATTTACCAGCGTTTTCTTCAACAGCGGCTTTTTCCCCTCATAGTTTCTCCACTTGTCCGTTATGTTTTCTCTCCATCTAGATCGTGATAATAACTGCGCACACAGGTGCACCGAGCAAAAGGGAGCGGGTGTCTTATGTTAAAATACCATCCCCGTGTCACTGAGGGAAACTCCGATGAGCCACAGAGCTGCGTGTGTTAACGGGACGGTGGTTCAAATCCCGCTGACTTTATTCGCCAAATGCAGGCAGTGCCTGACGGCTGCTGCAGACCCAGAGACAGCGGATTCATGCCTGCTCCGCCTCTAAACAGCAGAAGCTTGAATCTGCAGCAGCAGGCGTAAATCAGCGGTCTCCAGCTCTGCAGCTGCACATTTCTCGGCGGTCCGGCCGAGAAAAGTTTATGATTGGTCAGTCGATGTAACGCGATCATCCTCGTGCCACGGCTCGTGCACATGCGCAGATCATTCTGTTTCCTGACTCATGGAAGAATGGTCCGGAGCGCAAACAGTTTTTCTTGCTAATCTGCAGGGAATATCTACGAGAAAGTTCTACAGAAAGTAGCAAAGGTCCTCAGAAAAACCGCTAGGTTTGTCGCTAGGCGCTGTTTGGAATAAAAAGTCGTTGAGGGGGTCGAAAAGTCGTTAGAAACAGCGACGAAGTCGCCGAGTTGGCAACACTGAGCTCACTTTAGAACATGTGAGTTTTTGCCCCCTTTGGCGTCAAAACGCACATTCAGGACATGCATTTTGACGGACATAACCAATAGTATAACGTTGCAGACTCGGAGATGCCAGTTTCAGGCCGACGCCACTTTCAGGCTTCTACCCTTTTCGAGACAGCGACCTCTAATGGACAGATGTTTAACTGCAACCACACCAGATTCAGGCCGACGCCACTTTCATACTTCGTTGTTTGTGGATAAAAAAAAATTGGCTAAGCAGAGGATGACGTTATAGCAGAGTTCCTTATCTTTACCTTTGAGTAGAATTCCAAAAATGATCATATCTCTAGTAATGTGAACCTGGAGGGGTATTTTTGGTTTGAGCCACATCTCTATTTTTTTTCCAAAATAATTGTGTTTTCTGACATTCATAAAAAATATGATCTATGGTTTCTATATGACTTTCACAGAAAGAGCAGTCATTGCTATCAATATTAAAATGAATTCGTAATATCTTGGATTGCTATGAAACTAGTCCAGGGGGCAGCGCTGTCTCAAAAACAGTAGAAGCCTGAAAGTGGCGTCGGCCTGAAAGTGGCGTCGGCATCAAACTGGCGTCTCCGGGTCTGCAGCGATACCCTTCTCAACAGAACGCGCGTTTTTTTAATCCAGCGCATTTTACGTTCCAGTAACCTAATCTCTATGGTTATTCCCAAAGCTTACACCTCCTTTGGCCGCTCCTCATTCCAGTTTGCTGCTCCCAATGACTGGAATGAACTGCAAAAATCACTAAAGCTCACTACATTCCATTATCTACCTTCAATAATTCATTGCATTCAATAGTTTCTGATCAATGTGCGTGCTTCTGAGTACTTAAAGATTGTTTTAAGTCTGTTTTGATGGCTTGTACATATTATATATGAGAACAGTCCTTTGTTTTTATGTCTAGCTGTTTTATCTTATCTTTATCTGCATTTTTTTCCTTTTTTTATCTCATCTGTTTTTTATCTCATCTGTTTGTGTAAAGCTAACTATGTGTCTGTTGCTGCTGCCTCTTGGCCAGATCGTCGTTGTAAATGAGAATGAGTTCTCAATCGACTCATCTGGTTAAATAAAGGTTAAATAAAATAAAATAAATAAAATCCCTTTGGCTTGCTATATACTGCCGTAAAACGACACCCAGTCAGTACATCCTGCGGCTACCCGAAGCTCAAAAACTGTATAGTGCAGTAAACAGACGTGGGACCCCCCCAACACTATCACAGGTATGAAAATGAACATAATAGATGATAGTATGACGCAAAAACTTTACAAAAAAGCATAATTTTAAGGTGTAAAAGTTGCGGAATGTTGCTTTAAAGGTCAAAACTATAAAATGTAATAAAATATCTTCAGTTAGTACATTCTAGACTTTTTCAAGTGTTATGGCCACAGCCGTTTGTTTATTTTTTGTATGTTTCTCTTCCCTATTCTCTGTTTTCATCCTCATGTGCTGAGAGGCGCTATTCTGCAGCACCATGCCTCACCTATCATGCAGTCTGCACCTGTCTCTGCCCACACTACCGGGCTCCACCCTGAAGCACCCAACTGAAGTAAATCACAATCGGTGGCTGCAGGAGGACGTACAGCTTACGAGTCTCCTGGAACAGGGGAGCAGCAGACTAAAGACATCTGTCTCTGGCCTGTTGTCTCCTTAGCGTGTATTGTAACATCCATGTAGCCGATATGTGTGTTATGTCTAAGTGTTTAGTGTTTTGGTTAAATATGTGTTTAATAAATGGTTGTCTTAATAGGGGGTAGTCCCCATGTAGAGGTGCAGAAGAGGTCCTGTTTAAAGCCTCTTGTGTTGGCATGGGAGTCCCTGATTAGATTCAAATGAAGAGTTCAGTCTCTGTTTGGAAACAGTGGTGTTGCCAACGAGACGTTAAGTGTTATTTTTAATCATGTGATCCATGAGTACAGATTCAGCTCCATCAGAGCACTTTGTGTTAGTTCACTTGGGCTGTTTATTTTGTAAGGTTATTTTTATGTCTGTTTCAGACTCGAGCACTCGATTAAACTCTCCTGTTTTTTATGTTGACTTGCTCGTGTCACGCGTCCTCCATGTTAGCTTAGGTCCCCTAGACACCTGGGTAAGTAAAGCCACAATTTTTCTGGTTTCTACCATCTCTCATTTCCAAGGAAAATTTCTTCTTACATCCACCTTTCTGTTCTCTAACCTCATGCTGCAGCTGATCAACCTTTTGCTCTTGTAGTTATTAAATATCTGGTTATCAGCCCTATTCTTGAAAATTGGTTCCAGTAAAAGTCATCTCTTTTCCTCAGGTACCCATTTTCTCTCCCTAGATTGTGTTAAACCATCTGGATGTCTGTCCCTTTCTGTCTTTCCTAGACATCTTCATGAGTAGATCACTTGGAACAATGCTCCATTTATTCCTGAGCTTTTAAATCAAACTCTCACTCGTTTTTGTGATTCATCAGCACCTTGATTACTCCTCATCACTGACCTTTCTTCACTTGTTACTTCTTTTGTCTCGTCTCTCTTTTTTTTTTTTTGTTGCCATTTTACAATTCTTCACCATTTGCTGCTTGCCTTATCTCCTTCATGCACTCTAGCCAACCTTTCCTTAAACAGGACAGAATGATGCAAAAGGAGAGACCTTTTCTAAAAGTGCACAATTCAGTCTGCCTGTCAAGCCATCATATATATATATATATATATATATATATATATATATATGTATGTATGTATAGACTAGCCAGCACCCAAAGACAGATTGGTTGTAGGGGCAAAATCTGTGGTTGTCTCTCAAACTAAGTAGAAAACGAAACTCTATCTGTTTATGTTTCAAAGAAAAACCCAAGTGTGACTCATCCAAAGTTGATGCCAAATTCTTTTCAAAACAGCACAGTTCTTGAGCCGCTGCCATCTTTGTTGTTTTGCTTCATCACAGCTCTGCCGTCATGGTAAAAAAAAGAAAAAAATGATCTCTGCCGTAATGGTGTTAAGCCCGCCCAACGTTTCTTCACACAGAGTGATGTGATTGGCTGGGCCTAAAATCAGCTGAGCCAATGGTAGACCTGCTGAGGCTACAATAGAACATGGCTAGACCAACCTGCAGAGCAACATATTTCCTACTGCTACGGTCTTTCTAGATTTCTAGACTACAGTTCAGTTGGACTTTAAGAAGTGTAATGTCTCGTAAAGAAACAATACAGGACTAAAGTGTAAATGGAATAAATTACACATTGACAGCGGGATAAGTTCCTTGCCTAATCTTTACATTAATTTTAGGGAACTTTACAAGCTTTTTCAAGTATCTGACCTGATCTGCTTACTTTGGATGTATTTTGTCAGCATGTGTGCTCAGACTGACAGTCGAGATCGGGACTCGGTAGGGGGGGGTCACACCGTGCAGGCTTCTGGGAGTATGTTTTGTGTCTCTCTCATTCAGGGACTTGATATAACACCTTCCTGATTGTGCCGCACTCATATGCCACACAAACTCTGCACTGCCTCAAATATGCAGCCACAGTTTTTGAAAACACAGATGCACTAAGAGACATTTACTGTGCTGTTTACCAGAGACTTTTCATGTCAATCAGTTTGGCAGGAAACTGAACCAGGCACGCACAAATCTCTGTTTACAGAGATCCACACAGCATTTGCCTTCAATTTTCCAAAGACTTATCGTAATCCGTGATCATCCCAAGACTTATCCTAAGTTTAATTTACCTTTAACACTTTTTTCCCTTTTAATTAGATTGATAATAACAATCATGTAATGGTTTCTTAGATAGTTTTTGTGAAATGAAGGTTTAAATAAAAATGAAGATGGTGATGGTGGAGATGTGTGTGAAAGTAAAAGGAGCTTTGAAAGGAGATAAGCAGGGACCGACATCCCCAAATGGCACAAGACCAGTACCAAAAGCAATCATAGAAGAAGAAGATGATGATGGTTCTACAGATAATGATCATGATAAAGCTAGCATGAGCCGCAGCAGGTGTTTATGTCTGGGACTCCTTTGCAGATAATGAGACGCTATAATGGAAGGAGTTGAGGAAAGAGAAGCTAAAAAAAGCTTGGATAGTCTGACTTAGTCTAACTGTGGAAAATTAAAGCCGCTGGGGAAAGACATGCTCTTATTCTTACAGTTCCAAAGATCTTCATTATGAGAAGCTGTGGTGGTCTTAAACATAAGCTTTCATTTTATTTTTGAGCAAAAACAAACATATCTGGAATTTTCAGGTGCTTCACATCAACAAACTCAACATTTAAAAGAATGAATATGGGATAATATTCACGCACAATTGTCATCCAGGAGAAAACTGAAGTTCATGGGTTTATTACAGCTCCGGTGGCCTAGTGGTATGAGTGTCCGCCCCGGGACTGGGAGATCGGGGTTCAAATCCCGGTTGGGTCATACCAAAGACTTTGTAAAAATGGGACCCAATACCTCCTCGCTTGACGCTCAGCACTAAGGGGTTGGATTGGGGGGTTAAACCACCAAATAGTTCCCGAGCGCAGCCACAGCTGCAGCTCACCGCTCCCCACCATGGGGATGGGTCAAATGCGGAGATGTAATTTCACCAGTGTGTGATGATGACTTGGGACTTTAACTTTATTTAGGAGTTTGCTTCCTAAGATTGACTTATTAAAGGCATGGCTTTGCTATACAATAAACTGAAAATAATTACTCTTTTGGAAACTTGGCTAAACAAGGACACTCCTAATAATATAATTAATCTTGATCATTTTAATCTGTTTCGGGTAGATAGAGATGGGAGGGGAGGTGGAGTTGCCACTTATATTTGCTCTAGATTGAGGGCCAGGGTGATTGCTCCAGTGTGATGCCATCACAGTTTGAAGCTATTTTCATTGAGATTTCACTTAATGCAAATAAGTCAATTATAATTGGGAATATTTATAGACCACCCTCTACGCCTAAAAATGAAGCTATCAAAAATATTTTAGCCACTGTTCAGTCATTAGGTGCTGCTAAGGAAGTTATTTTGTTGGGAGATTTCAATTTAAATTGGTTTGATCAGTCAACTCTTACAGAACATAACCTCTTAAACAGCTCTAACTTCACTCAATTGATTGCTGAACCAACAAGGGTGGGCTCGGGATGTTCTACTCTCATTGACTGGATTTTAGTTACTCACCCAAACAGGATATCTAACTCTGGGGTTTTAGCTGACTGTTTCAGTGATCACTCTATTATATATTGTATTTGGAAAATTTATTTCCCTCATGTCTCTCCTAAAATAATTACTATTCGTGACTTAAATGCGTTTTGTCTTGAGCCCTTTTCTGAATGACCTGGAGCGGATTAATTGGGATAGATTACTACTTATTCCGGATATTGAAAGTGCTTGGGCTTTTTTCTATTCTGAGTTTAGTAGAGTGCTGGACAAACATGCTCCATGGATTAACATAAAAGTTAAGGGTAATCACTTACCCTGGATTAACACTAAAACTCCCAGGATTTTCTGACCCCCTCAGCACTACCAGAGCTAAGTCAAATGACTGTTTGGTTTTATTATAATTCAGACAGTTTAAAGAATCAGGTTTAGTGTTTTAGCAATTCAGAAACCCTGTAATGGCCACATTTACAAAACAAAGACCACCACCCAAAAGTGATTAAGGATACTAAAAAAACAACCTTGTCGGTGACTGCCCTCTGGTAGAGATAAGGGGATCCAGTCAAATGACTGCTCTCTGGGATACAATCACCTTATTACCCTTTTTAAACAGCGTGATAGAGCGTGGAAAATTGCAAAAAATAGTAATAGTTATGTTGACTGGTGCGAATACAACAAACTTCGAAATCAGTGTACAACCAAAACCAGAAATGCTAAAGCAGAGTTTTATAGAAATAGTTTAAATACTAATTTTAATAGCCCTAAGAAATTCTGGAACACTATAAATGCTCTACGTGGGAAATTGACCTCTACTGCAACTAATATACGAGTTGAAAATATTTTAATCAACAATTTGGGTGAAATTGCTGAAGCTTTTAGTGCACACTTTGCTAGTACTCCGGAGCCTGCGTCTTTATCAACCTCACGCACTTACTTTCCACCTCAAAAATGCTCTTGTTCTTTCACATTTTTGAAAATTGTACCAAACGATGTACCGCAAACAATTAAGGCACTCTCCTCAACAAATGCCTCAGGGCCTGATGGTATTGAGAATCAGTTCATTAAATTAGCCTCTGCCGTTTTAGCCTACCCACTCACAATTCTCTTCAACTTATCACTTACTACCTCATCAGTTCCTAAGGAGTGGAAATGTACAAAGATATTTCCTTTAATTAAGGGTGGTGACTCATGTGAATTAAACAGTTACAGACCTATTGCTTTACTAATGTAGTTGTCAAAATTTTTGAAAAAATTATATTTAATCAGCTTTCCAGCTACTTAGACGTAAATAATCTTTTATCTCCCTATCAATCAGGGTTTCGAAATAACTTCTCAACCACTACAGCTCTGATGAAACCTACTAATGACATATACTCTGGTTTTGATGACAGTTTAGTCACTGGAGCTATTTTTCTTGACTTGACCAAAGCTTTTGATTTGGTTGACTATTACTTACTTTTAGATAAATTGTATTCTTTTGGCCTATCCCGTACTTCAATTTTATGGTTTAATTCATTTTTTCACAACCGTTCTCAAATTGTTTGTTAAAATGGTTGTCAGGCTAGACCTCGTGGTGTTCTGAGAGGTGTTCTGAGAGGTTCTTCCTTGGGCCCACTCTTATTCTTGATTTTTATCAATGATTTACCTCTGTGTTATTCAACCTGTTCTGTTCATTTATACGCTGATGATGCTGTATTGTATTGTTCAAAACCAAGTATACTTGAGATTCAAGAGTCTCTCATCTAACTTTAACAATCTAACTTTAACAATGTACAAGACTGGTTATCTTGTAACAAGTTACTCTTAAACAAATCTAAATCTTTTTCAATGCTTTTTAGGAGACATCCATCTGCTGCTTTAAGTGGTGAATTAATTTTATATTTTTCAGATTTATCTGCTTTAAACTGCTGATTCCATAAAATATTTAGGTGTTTGGCTAGAGCGGGATTTGTCTTTTAAAAAGCATATTCAATCGCTTGTTAACAAGATCAATTTCAGTTTAAAGTCCCTCTATCGATCTATCACCTGTTTTAATTTTGAAGTAAGAAAGCGTATTGTTTCCAGCTTTTATTTCCTTTATTGGACTATGCAGATGTACTCTATCAGAACTCTACTTCCTCCTCTCTTAATGCGATTACTATTGTTTATAACAGTTTATGTTGGTTTGTTCTACGTTGTCCGTTTAGAACTCATCATTGCTTTATGTATGATTGTTTGTCATGGCCTTCTGTTGAGGACAGACGAATGTTTCACTGGCTGCAATTTATTTACAAATGTGCTTTTTTAAACTTTCCATCCTATTTAACATTGTTGTTAATTCCATTTCATTCTGAACATAACTTACGCAGAGCTGATCTAATCTCATTTGTAGTACCTCGTTTTAAAAAGAACTCTGGAAAGTTGGCTTTTTCTGTTAAGGCACCGACGGACTGGAACAACTTAGCAGGTGCTTTAGGGTCAATTACATCTTTTAGATTGTTTAAATCGGCAGTATATGAACATCATATGCCCACTTGTAATTGTTTTTGATTAGATTTTTTGCTTTCTGTAGTGAACTTGATTGTAAATATTGAAGTTGTGCTATAGCAGGCTTTTTGTTTGTTTGTTTTGAATGATCAGTGTTTTAGAACTGTTTTCTTTTTATTAACTTTGTTGTCTTGTTTCTTTTTATTTGGATGCTATGAGGACTCGCTTGAAAACGAGATGTTACATCTCAAACGACATATCCTCGTTAAATATACGTTTATAGATAAATAAATACACCTCACATTGACATGGTCTTATTGATGGATTACAGTTATCTCTTTTGAACCATTATTATGATCATATCTTGGTTCTCATGTCTAATTATAGCATAGACTAAAGTTATTATAAAAAAAGCCAACAATAAAAACAAAAAGCTACAACAAAAAACTCATGAATATTCATGCAGGATTCTGACTGTAGAATTTGAGGGTGGGGCGTCTGGGCATGGACAAAAGTTCCAAAACCCTCACACACATTGATCTCAAGAGGGAACACTGTGTCCAACTACATCGCCATGAGATCTTGAAAAATCCATTCATCCAATTAATTTTATTTCCATCTTTGTTCTCTGTCTTTTACAACCCCACACAAAGAATAATAATAAAAACACCAACATTCTTCTCTAAGCAGGCTTTGTTGAGATTTATAAAAAAAAGATTCTTGTGAGGGGTTGAAAACAGACCAGGATGTTAAAAACGCCAAGTCCTTGTGGCGCATGTCCTGCTGGCTGATGATCCTGGACCAATCATCATCTTTACAGCCAAACCATTTTGTATGCATTTGGGAGTTTTTACATTAAAAGGTATACAGACATGGATAAAATAGTTAACACTTTTCATATGAAAAAAAGAAAAACCCACAATGGTCACTGAAAATCTGACATTGATTTTGAATTGTAGTTCAATAAAACTGTCTTGAGAAACAAACTAATGAGGCTGGCCTGGAGTAAATGACAATGAGACTTTTGCACCTGTTGATCCCTGATAGTCCACTTCTCCTGATTAAACTGCTCCGGACTGCTTGATTCAGCTCCTTAAAGTTTGGTTAGCCTACTTCAGAACAGTCCAATGTTTGGTTCTGATACAGTCTTCAGTGTTTTTGGTCGTTATCCTGTTGGAGGGCGCATAATCTGCTACTGAGACCATGCTTTCTGACACTGAGCAACACATTTTAGTTAAGGCTATATAGAGAGTTAGAAATAGATTGGTTATGGTTAGGGTTAGGCTTAGTGATAGGAGAAAAGAAGCAAGGCTTTGAGGCTTGTATCGAGCCAGAAGGCGGCGTGTCCATGAAGCCCCGTGGCAAGTAATATCGATATCGCAATATTAAGCACTGTTATCGCATATCGCAGGTTTTCCTAATATCGTGCAGCCCTATTATCAACATACATTTTGCCAAATTCCATTTAGTTATTTATGATTTGCTTTCAGGAGTGTCCTCATCATTCATCATCCATGAAGTCAACTCCAAACACTGATATACCATGACCTTGGAGTTAACACTCTCAACTCTTTGGAAGTCATTTTCCATCTCTTGTATTTATTATCTATTTGTTTTTCTTGCCAAGTGAGAATGGTTTCAGTGATGTGGACCTGAACCTTCTGATTCATATGTTCAGCTGTAGTTGCAGGAATGAACATCAGGCTGCTTGGAGATGGTATCCTAGCCTTTACCTTTAACACACAGGTCAATAATAGTTTTTTAAACTCTCCAAAGACAACTCTGTCCTTAACTTTATATGGTCCATGCTCAGTGTGGTACACACCCTGGTACCAAACAGCACTGTGACCACTTTTCAACATTTAAATAGGCAGACCGACTAATGACAAGTGATAAAAACACATACCTTAGTTCAACATACAGTATATGCCTTAGTTCAGTAGCTTATGGACAAATTATTTACATTCTCCTAGGATACCACACATTATCTCCATGCCATGTGCATTTTTTTTGTCTAGTTCTGTTCAATTTTTAAAAAAATCAGATTTTCAGTAAACTATCTATCTATCATCTATCTATCTATCTATCTATCTATCTATCTATCTATCTATCTATCTATCTATCTATCTATCTATCTATCTATCTATCTATCTATCTATCTATCTATCTATCTATCTATCTACATATATATCAGTCAGAAGAAACTAAAAGTGTTGATTCATATGTAATTTATCTAAAGCACACAGCTTTCGATTTCCCCCAAATCATTCAGATATCTGACACTGATGATGATAAGTACAGCACCTAGACTTAGCATCAAGTGTTTATAGATTAAGCATTATCACAAAAATGACCGAATAATGTTTGAGAGATTGATATGCCGAAATCTTTGGAGACCAAACTTAGCAGAAACTGTCCAGCATCATTCATCTGCAGTTCATAAAGATAAGTGCATGTCACGTCTTATATTTCTAAGTGAAAGATTAGAGAGGAGATTGAACCATTTCCCCCAAATATAACAGTCTACTGGTCGAAGAGTCTCAATCCTACAGGATATGGGCACAATCAATCATTCTTTAATGCTGCTGATCAAGTAGCAGACCTTGTTCGGGACGGCTTGCCAACAGCAAATGGAGTTAAGAGACTACAGAGTTCAGAAATGTAGCTGGTAATGCTGGTTACTGCTGCCTGGGAGAGCAATCAGCTTTCAGGCAGGAGGAAAAGCTGCTGAAAAGAGAATCATCCATTAGGAGGATTTCAAAAGCTGCAGTGGAGGATCCCTTCTGAGATGGCGATACTAATGAATCTTTTCTGGACCTGGACTGCACATAACACCCCCCCTCACGCCCTTTTGATCACTTCTAGTTTCATTTAAAACTCAGAAAAGAGAATGCACCATTATGGGTACCAAAGACAGTAAGAGACTATTGGGGTGTTCGTACTTGTACTGGAGTTCAGTCAAAGTCTGAACTTGGTCATTAGAGAGTTTGGGAGCCACAACCTAAATATTAAATTCAAAAAGTGCATCAGTATAAAGAACTCAAGATCATATATTAATGTAAGAAAACCCTTTGGACGACCCTCAGGATTTACCTTAAATGAATTAAATGTAAAACTTGATCCATTTCCTTCTGAAGTTTAATCTTCTGAAATCCCTAAATTTAATCTCATCTCAAGGTGGTGATGCCACTGGAGGGAACGTCAGCCCAAATTAACTTTTGATGGTGTGAAGAAATCTTGTGGAAGATGAGTAATTTATTTCATTTGAAAAACTTTCTGCAGGTACTTTTTAGACCCTTTAATGGAAATAGTATATAGATAATTAAAGATTGGGTGGTACTGAATGTGCATAAATGGCACTGATTTGAAATAAAGAAGAATTGAATGCAGATGGAAGAGAATGGAGCTGCAAAAGCAGAACAAAATGTGACCAATTTTGCACAAAAACACACACGGAGTGTACAACCACAGCTGTGTGGACGGTTTATTGATTTGTGATCAAGTCTGCAGAAGCAATTCAATCCTTTTTTAATCAATAGAGGAAACTCCACCGAGCAATCTGTTACAAATGACATGAGTAATGTGTGTGTGGACAAAAACTCATTCACTCACAGCTCCATGAAAGTGCATGAGTATACTAAAACATGGGTAAAATCTGCCTTTGGTGTGTTTTATGTGTGTGCATCCAGCAACTATCATAGGAGGAGGTTCACAGAAGACGAATAAAAAAGAAATTCCCCAAAGTACAGTATAGCACAATCAGGAATGCAGACGGAGATGGAGACACAAGGGAAGAGATGAAAATCAAAAATACATAAAAGAAAGCAGCAAGAGATTTTAATAAAGGCTTTTTGGACCATGTGAGTCCTTTTGAAACACAGAAACAGAAAGGGTTTGATGCTGTAGTGCAGGGTAGCCATTAGATGGTCCAAACCGAGGACTCTGGTGGTTGAGGACAACCAAGATGGTTTAATAACAAAACCAACTCATTACTGATGTGTGCTCCCAGCAGGGGAAAGGGAACAGAAGAACTAAAAAATAAAGGTCGAGCAACAAACTGTGACTGGAAACAAGAATTCCAAATGATTCAGTGGCAGAAAACCCAACAATAAATACAGAGCAAGATAAAATCAGGGCAAAGCACCGTCCAGTGACAGCATCAGTAAACAGACAGGAGTGCTCAAAAAGAAGAAATAACATTTTTACAGAACCTGCAAAATCACAGGCTGAAAAATCAACAACAATCACAGTTTCAGCAGGTAAAAATAGTAATACAGGGAATGGGCTAAATAAAGCTAACAAAAGCCAAGAGGATGAATAGATTTTGAAACCCAAATACAATTAATGGTAATCATACAATAAACAAAACATTAAAAAAGATCAAATGACCATTCAGTGTTTTTATAACACTTATCCAGAGGTTACCAGGAATGAATTCCAGACATCCTGATCCTTTTTCTTACGGCATTCCCAGGAACAAGAGGATTTATAATCCATCCAGTGAAAGATCAGCAGGTTTGTTTGTAGACTGTTGGTGAGACCCAAACTCAAAAGTACGAGTGCTGGGCGCTGCACACACGTAGTTAATCTAGGAATGCTGGTACATAACCCGGCGTGAGACGAAAACAGGCGTTACAAAGGTAAGAAAGGTCTGACGTACTGGTCAGATGATTGAAAGTTGGGTGAGAGGTGAAGCTCTGAATTCTCGGCATGGATTGAATGAATCGATGACGGCGTGTGCAGTGGATGAGTTGACTTCTGTTTATTGAGTTGCATGATCATGTGGTGGCTACGTGGCACGCTTGGGCCGATGGGAGTTGGAGTTCCTGACATCCAGTTGGTTGTGGGTCTGTTCCAGTAAGCTTCCAGAGGGAAGATACCAGACAGGAGCAGTCAGATGCTTGAACCACCTCAAAGGACCTCTTGATGAGGAGGAGCAGCAGCTCAGAGCTTCCCCAAATGGAGCTCCTCACCTTATATCTGAGGCTGAGCCAAACCTGGAAACACATTCCATCTGCTTGTGTCCAGGATCTAAGATAATCAACAATAAATCCCTCAATTTTCACCTAAAACCTAAACAAGCTGAAAAATGTTCAAACAAAAGAAAACTAAAACCCCACAAATCCTGCCCACAGTAGGTTTTACAGCATTTATTTCTGTTTGGTGATTGATGTGATGAGTAAAGTAGTATTACACTTTTTTCACCTATGTGACCTAACTGGGTATAGTTTACTCCTTTTAGGACAGATTCATTAGGTCTTACCCAGATATTTTCATATGCCATAATCAAAAGGATGATATGGTCCTGTTGGCTTCATCAGACAGTGATCTTCAGCTTCACTGGAGCGGTTCGCCTCAGAGTGTGAAGCAGCTGGGATGAGAATCAGCTCCTCTAAATCTGAGACCATGGTCTTGAGTCGGAAAAGGGTAGAATGCCTTCTCCAGGTCAGGGACAAGGTCCTGCCTCAAGTGGAGGAGTTTAAGTATCTTGGGGTCTTGTTCACGAGTGAGGGAAAGATGGCGCGTGAGATCGATACGTGGATTGATGCTGCGTCTGCAGTGATGTGGCCGTTGTACCGGTCTGCCGTGGTGAAGAGAGAGCTGAGCCAGAAGGTGAAGCTCTCGATTTACGGGTCGATCTACGTTCCTACCCTCACCTATGGTCATGAGCTTTGGGTAGTGACCGAAAGAATGAGATCACGGATACAAGCGGCTGAAATGCGTTTTCTTTGCAGGGTGGCTGGACTCTCCCTTAGAGATAGGGTGAGAAGCTCGGTCACCCGGGAAGGACTCGAAGTAGATCTGCTACTCCTTCACATTGAGAGGAGCCAGTTGAGGTGGCTCGGGCATCTGGTTAGGATGCCTCCTGGACGCCTCCTTGGTGAGGTTTTCTGGGCATGTCCAACCGGGAGGAGACCTAAAGGAAGACCCAGGACACGCTGGAGGGACTATGTCTCTCAGCTGGCCAGGGAACGCCTTGGGATTCCCCAGATTTCTGAGGCCTCTCCATGCACCTCGAGCATTATTCTGCCCCAGCTGTTCCTCCAGCTTCTCTCTGTAGCAGTCTTTAGCCCATCTGATCTTGTATTTGAGCTCCTTCTGGATTCTTCTCTGCTCCTCTTTGTCTCCAGCAATAAAAACTTGTAGTGTCACAATTCAGTTTTATTTAAATTATGAAGCTATGAGGACTACTAAAAAGACAAGTGTTTTGTTTCCAAACAATAAAATCTGGTCAAATGGAAAAAGTGGAATGGAGACTCTGGGTTGAGAATGAGATTTGGCCTCACGTCAGGAAGTCCTTGAGTGAGGGTAGGATGGAGCAGAGACAGATTGAGAAACTAGGGTAGATGTTGCACTGATCCGTGGTGATAAAGGGAGTTGAGACCAAAGGAAAAGCTTTTGACACCTTCCAAGTTTTAAACATGTCCCTCAGAAATTAGGCCCAGGACTCATAGAAAGATGGCTGGGAGATGGGATGGATAGATGAAAAGAAAATCAGTACTTGGACAAAAGGCAAATTCATGTAATAGCAATATAGGAAAACATTACTATTAAAAATCTATTTTTTAGACTAAATTTCATTTGTTGAGTTGGTCTTTGTAAAGCCAGCCTCTTACTGGATTCGGACTGTTAAATAATGAAGAACACACACCAAAAAAAATAAATAAATCAAATTTTTCACTTGGAATCCCACTGAATTTCTCCATATGATACTTTAACAATATTCCTTTTTGTTCTATTTTTGCTCAATTTGACATTTTTTGCTATTTTTTGTCAATCCCTTTCAAAATGTTTTTTTTTTTTCACATTTCTTGGACTATTTAACTCGTGAAATCTTTCGCTATTTTGCAAAGAGTTTCGCTCAAAAGTTCTGTGACATGAGGGCAAAGTCCTGCAACTCACATGAGATAATTGGGACTCTTTACAAACTTTTTGAGCCATTGTGGAATTTCCATCATGGATGCCGTTTGCAATTTGTCACCCACAGTTGCAGTGCATGGAGATACTGAGGTAAAGAAGAAGCCTTGCTAAGTTTATGATCGCCCAGCACTGATTGTTGCACAAATCAAATCAAGCTAAATAAAAAGATAATACAAAGCAAATGATCTGGTTTTTAGTTTTCTTACACAATAAGAAAATGAAATGCTATTTTCCACCGTTTCACAGGCTCTTTCCACCTCTACCTTTCCTGTCTTTACTCAAGTCATTGCTGATCATTGTAAATGGCCGTAGCCATACTAAAACTGAACAAAATAACCACCTAATGTAGTCAGAAATAAGAGTCGACCAGAGCTCCACAGCCTGCTGCTGAGTCCCTCTCTTCAGGGAACAGAAAATTTCTGAGTCAAAAAGTCATTTTAAAATAAAAATCTATTCAACAGCAGTGTGCTGCTAGCCAAAATATGACAGATTCAGACAAAGATGGACATCTGTTCAGCACATGGTATGAGTACTGGACCTCAATTACTCACAGACCTGTAACAAATACCAAATACAAGCTAACAGCCAAGTGGACAGCAGTGATGTTGGCTAACTTCTAATAACAGAAAACTGCAAGTGATCTTGATATAAACTTTGCTCTTAATATTGAGCTACATCTTTCAGGAAGACTTGATGTTGTAAAGTGCAGCCGTGCTGATGAACATGCTGATTTATAAGATTCATAAAAACTTAGTTATGGTCCTGTTAAAGGTAAAACCACTTTGTACCAGTTTGAGCTTTTCATTGTATTAAGTAAATGAGCATCTTGAACTTAAAGTTAAAACAATTTTAATCACAACAATCTCGAGACCCCAGCCACTTAAGATGATGAACAAAGGCCTGTGTGGAGTGTAATTATCTTTTTATTTGAATCCAGTGAGTCTGGATAGATGCAGGTTTAAACTGCTTTCCTCTTTACCTCACTGATGCTGCTGCTCTGGTCAGTTCCTTCCTCTCTTTGGTGTTGGATCAAACAAACAACTTCTGTTTATTTTAGAAAATACATTTACATAATTATGAAACTGTTAATGCTATAGACTTATATTTGTTACCACCTTTCTATGTGCTGTTTTTTACTTTGATTCTCTTGGTTCTGGTTTATTTTCTCTATCATTGAGACAAACTTAGCAAAATCACTGACTTTGCTTTAGCATTTTAATCCAGTGAAAAGGAAAGGTTATGCATTTGTGGTAAATACAAATGTTTTGGGTCAGAAAAGGCTTTAAATCATATATATAGTCTATATAATTTAACAAACTAAGTCGAATATTGGATTCAATGTTTAAAGTTTCTTCTGGGCCTAATTTGAGGCATGTACAGAACTCAGTAGTGCTCTACAGTAAAATCCAAAATCAGATGCTGTTTACATTAAAATCCACCAATAATAATGTGTTCTAGGTTTGTGAAATTACAGCCAAATTTACTCTTGCTGAATTGGACACATTTGATACGAATGCATAACAGCAGAACATGAAAACTGTGAAAGGGTCCTCTTGTTGGTTGGGAACCTTTAGTCCAAAAGGTCTATCACCAGTTGTCTAATTGGTTGTGAAGTGGAGTACCTTTCATCACTGAAACTCTTTTATTTCAGTTTGAGGACCTAGGTAGCCTTCTAAAACTGAAGCACAATGCAGTGCAGCAACAAAACAATATTCAGTGCAATGCTAACAAGAATTACTTATAAGTGTTTATAAGTAATTAACGGATCATTTGCAACGTGTTAGATAATATCTATCAATCATTTTTAAAGAATTGAGATGACATTTGCTTAGATAATGATTAACTATTTAATTAAAAATATAAATAAAAATTAAAAACATAATAATAAATTATCCCTCAATTTAGATAAAACTAAAATATTGTTTTTTGGTAATCATAAAGAAAAATTAGAACGAGTAATAAATATTGATGGTGTTGTGTTAGAGTCTGTTTTGAAGATTAAATTCTTAGGAATAACTATCGATAGTAAAGTAACTTGGACATCTCACATCAATCACGTACAATGTAAAGTCTCTAAAAGTGTATCAATTATTAATAAAGTCAAATATTTCTTAGATTATAACGCACTGCACTTACTGTATTGTTCATTAGTGCTGCCATACTTAACATACGGTATAGAGATTTGGGGCAATAACTATAAAAGTTCACTACAACCCCTCTTCATTCTCCAAAAACAGGCTGTAAGGGTCATACATAAAGAACATTTTTTTCATCACACTAACATTTTATTTTTGCAGTCCAAACTGTTTTTTGATTTAGTTGATTTTTATACTGCACAAATACTTTATAAAGCTAGTAAAACATTTTACCCTCCACTATTCAAAAACTATTTATACAAAATGTAGGGAGCTATAATCTGAGGGGTTGTGGTAGCTTTAAATTCCCAGTGGTAAAAAATACCAGAAAAAGCTTCTGTGTGTCTGTGTGTGGTGTCAAAATGTGGAACCGATTGGAAACTCGGCTCAAACAATGTATAAATATTATTCAGTTTAAATTAACATTTAAAAAACTGGTCTGGTCAAAGTACATGATGTATGAAAATGGAAATTGAACTCACTTACTGTACTATAAACTGTTAATAATTGGAATTATGATCAAAACAAATTATATGGTGAATCTCAGGACATTTTTAATGTCAGCAATTTAATGAATAGTATGGAATGCAATGGGGGGTGGAAGCAAATAAGTTTTCTTCATCCCACTCCATTTCAAGCTATCTTAAATTTGTATGGAATTTGTGTTTATATGTGTGTGTATATGTATGTATGTATGTATATATATATTTATATGTATATATATATATATGTATGTGTGTATATGTGTATGTGTATATATATAAACTTACAATTGTTGTGCACAACTGGCAAGTGGCTTGAAATAAAAAATAATCAATCAATCAAAACTAAACATTTACAAATGCTCAATAACATATTTGTTTATAGACAGTGTTGGGAGTAACGAGTTACAAAAGTAATTAGTTACTGTAATGCATTGCTTTTTGCTGTAACGCGGTAATGTAAGGCATTACAGAAAAAAAATCAGTAATAATTTACTCGGTACAATGTCAGTAACGCGCACATTACAACGCATTTTCAACCAGGAATCAATTAGTGAGGTTTCTTCAGGGTTCTAATTACAGGGGAGCCTGAATAAAGGTCCAGTTTCAATATGACATTATTTATATGAACTCCAGCGCACCAGGACTTCTATTGAGCAGAGAGTAGAGACCGCTGATCGGATGCGCTCCAGCTGCGCGCACCGCGACCACAGTAACATTCTCAAAGTCATGCCACCAAAAAAAAAACATTTAACACGCAATCGTTCATGTCCGCTTTCTGGCACTTTCTCTTTTACTCATGCCTGGCGCGCGCTACCTCAGTGGAGCTCATCTGTGCCCAGGTGACATCACCACACCTGTGACGTGCAGCGCACATTTTGCTATTTTTGCGGTGCAGATCCCAGAACTGCTTAGTTCAAAAGTAGGCTAGCTCATTATGTGGAAAAAGTAGGAAATCCAGGAAGCAGTTTTTCTGGAGAATTTAGAGGAGATACAGGAATATAGAGAGGACAGGAAAATAGTCAAATAAAAAACAAGAAAACT
>SSNS01000501.1:306769-326499 GCA_006937985.1 Aphyosemion australe | reverse complement strand
GAGCTTCAGACGGCAGGATCTGGAGTCTTACTTCCTGATATGTGGACGTCTCTCCTCTGATTGGCTAACAGCAACACGACTCTACCACTGACTCTGTTTGCTCTGCAACGTTGATGTTTTATCTCCACCAATAACACAAGCCTGGAGGAGTTCTGCTGTGTGGTGGAGTTGCTAATGCTAACGGTTAGCTTCTACTAGCCCAGACGTTCTCTGCTGTTTCCTGGACGCTAAACCAACAACAGCCTTCCCCGTCGTGAGTCAAGATGGGTGAGTCCATGGATGTTCAGTGACAGTGTGACGTAGATCTGTCAGGATTTTCTAATCCTAGAGTTTCACCTAGAGTCTGTTTTCTATCAGAAGCTAATGCAGGAGATAGGTGGAGGAGACTATTTTCATGTTTAAACTCAGAGTGACCCATTAGAATCAGAGATAATCAGTAAAACGTGGTTTCTCAGTGACGTTGACCTTTAACGTTTTAAAGTTTTTGCTGAAACATTCAGACCAGTGTGTGGAAGTTCTGGTTCTGCTCACTTCAGACACAACAGGAGAACAGGAAGAGTCTCCCAGAGAGGGATCAAGGTGAGACGTGTCGTGTCAGGACTCGATCAGACCGCTGGGTCCGTCTTCGCCTCGGGGCTGCTAGGCGGGGACATCCCAGCATGCAACAGGGTGACAAAACGTCTGAACCTGTGACTCGAAGCACCCTGAGGTCAGCTTTACGCAGCTTTTTGTTCTAGTAAACATGAATTAATCAGATCAAACCAAAACACCAACATTAAACTCATTCCCTCTTTTATTTTAAAACAAACGTGTTGATTCTGACCAGATTAGTCCCTACAACCATAAAGATGCACCAACACAAATCAGCTGGTAGCAGCAGCTCAGAGCTGTTCAGAAATCAGTATCGGCCCTCAGAACCAAACCAGAACCAGAACCAGAACCAGAACTGGTGCATCTCTACATATAAGAACTGCGAACCAACTATTAGCAGATAAATATTTAACCATAAAAAAGACAAACTGACAGAAATCACCCACAAAGCAGAACAAGACAGAAAAAAATAAATATTAAAAACACTTCTGTAAAATGAGGCGACGCAACACACACACACACACACACATGATCTAAATGTAACATCAGTCCTAAGGGGCCCTCAGCCCAGGGGCCCCTGGACCTCCTCTAGGTGGAGATGTTCCTGCTCCATGAACAGAACGAGTCTGTGCAGCGTCTTGAACTGCGGCTTCCTCCCAGAGCTTCAAAAACCCGCCTCATCATCGCTAAAGTAAAAACAAGTCAGTTTCAACAGAGAGAATCAACTGTCAGAGCAGGAGGAAGTAGGCCTCTCTGTTCCTCTTTCTGCCTAAAACGCTCAGCTGGTTGCCTGGAAACAGAACAAAGGAGACTCTCTTCATCTGCAGACACCTCTGATGTGCAACCAGAACCGGAAGTAGAAGAAAATAAAGTAGCCAGTTAAAGGGCTCCGGTTAAAGGGTCGTTAATTATAGTCAGTGTGGTTGTGCAACTTCTGTGTGTGTGTGTGTGTGTGTGAGAGAGTATCTGAATGTGTGTGTGTGTGAGAGAGTATCTGAATGTGTGTGTGTGTATCTGAGTGTGTGTGTGTGTGAGAGAGAGAGTATCTGAATGTGTGTGTGTGTGTGTGAGAGAGTATCTGAATGTGTGTGTGAGATAGAGTGTATCTGAATGTGTGTGTGTGTGTGTATCTGAGTGTGTGTGTGTGTATCTGAGTGTGTGTGTGTGTCTGAGTGTGTGAGATAGAGTGTATCTGAATGTGTGTGTGTGTGTATCTGAGTGTGTGTGTGTGTGTGTGTGTGTGTGTGTGTGTGTGTGTATCTGAGTGTGTGTGTGTGTGTGTGTATCTGAGTGTGTGTGTGTGTGTGTGTGTATCTGAGTGTGTGTGTGTATCTGTGTGTGTATCTGAATGTGTGTGTGTATCTGAGTGCGCGTGCCCACCTCCTCCAGCGCCGTCACCGTGTTCCTGCAGTGGGACATCCTGGTGGTGAAGCTGGAGGTGGTCGGAGCCTTGTAGTCCTCATTGGTCTCATGAATAAACTCGGTGACGCTGATTAGTTCCGGCATGGTGACCCGAACCCGAACCCAACCGTCCGGAAACACAACAGCAATAAAAACAACAAGTCCTGGAGCTCCAGCAGGTGGAGCAGCCGAACCGGGCTGAGGGACTAACGTGGTCCGGACCGGGAGGCCCGCCGGTGCCTCCTCACACCAGGCGGCTGGAAGCGGCTTTGGTTCCGGTTAAAGTCCTGCTCTGAAGGAACGGATAGTCCATGTTTCAAGTTCGACCCATCCCTCCTTCCCTCTTCTGCCTCACCTGAGGAAGCGCTCGGAGAGGGGCGGGGTCACGAGGAGGGCGGGGCCACCAAGCCAGGAAATCACAAATCTCACCACGCCCACAGACTCTGCGCTGTTTCAGGAAGTTATGACATTTATTTTGTTTGATTTTGGGGGAAGTCATTAAATAAGAGTAAATAAACATCCTGATGGTTATGTTATGAATAAATATATTTAATCATTGTGTAAAATAAACTTTGTTAAAATAAAAATACTTTAACCTGCTGGGCTGTTTCTACTGAAACGTGTTTAGGCAGCTTTTCATTAAACTATGATAACAATAATAATAATATAATAATAATACATTTTATTTATAAGCGCCTTTCAAGACTCTCAAGGTCGCTGAACATAAAACATGAACACAAGTACCAAAGTTTAGGATCAATTAAAGATAAGAACACTTAACATCAACAACAGAACAATGCATAAAAGCAAATTAAGAGCAGGTTTAAAAAACAATAAATAAATAAATAATAAGGGCCAATAAGACAACGCCAAAAAAAAAAATAAAAAATAATAAAAAGTTTATATTTAGACCTTTTAAACAAAAACCCTCCACAAAGTTTCATGTATGTGTGATTCATTTGTCTGTAGTGACCTCTAGTGTCCCTTTGGTGGAACTGCACCGTTTAAAAGTGGCGCTTTATGTCCATAATATAAACATTAGGTCAGTTTTTTATATTGTCTGGAATCATTTATTTATCTATTCATCTGTCCTTATTCATGTGTTACACAACAATATTATATAAAATCTCATTTTAGGGAACTAAAAACATTTTTATTGATTAAAAAAATTCATCACAAAGCACAAAAACCGAACAGATTATTTATATTTAACAGGTTTTACAGCCAGGTATAATATAACAGTAACTGTGTTCAAGAGATCCTGCTGGGAGCTGGTTGATTATTTATCTTTGCAGGTTTTCCATAAAAAAAGTCTAACTACTTTAATTATGAAAGAGCTCCACCTGCTGGACCGTTTCAGAACTCCACCCAGGTTCTTGCCAGCAGCAGCAGGACCGGTTCTGTTGGATGTTTCTGGAGTCATGAGGATGTGATCAGAGTCACTCAGACATCAGAACCGACGGGACAACATCAGCTGCTGCTTCTTCTCTTTTGAACCTTTTCTCAGCATCTGAAGGTGAAAAAGACCTGAAATCCACCAGAAACGAGTTCAGCAGGTGAGAATTTATCAGATGAACCTGGTCCAGGAGTCTGATGGTGTTGACTTCTCCACTAAAGTGTTTCATGGTGCCAGAAGGATTCCTGCTTCACTCTGATTCTGTCTTTGTGAGTTAAAAGCTGCTTTTAGAGAATCATGGACAGGTTGAGTTGGTTTTAGTCTCTGGATGAAAACAAACGTGTCTGTTTGAGAGTTGATCTTCATCATCAGAGAAACTAGCAGGAAGTTTCTAATCTGGTCTGACAGGATCAACCAAAGTCCTGCTGAGTTTAGTGTTGACTTGATGACCGTTGCCTCTGAACATCCTGGATCCTGGAGCTCAGACGGAACCAGAACCAGATGAGTCTGGACCATCTGGAGCCGGTCTGAAGGAGCCAACAGGGCTCCTCCTGAGGGACTGGGTTCTGTTTGTGTTGATGTGTGTTTAGCAGCAGGTTGTGATGACGGAGCCTGTTGTTGTGTTTGTGTGAAGGTGTGGGTTCTGTCATGGAGCAGTGGGAGAACCAGGACGGACTTCCTCCTGGAGAACATGAGACCCAGACTCGCAGGTAAGATGTCGTCGTCATCATCCTCATCATCATCATCATCATCATCATCATCATCACTCACAGATCTGTGTTCATCTCCACAGAGCATCAGTCCGTCAGCTCCGACTCTTATTTGAAGATGCGGAGGTCAAACGTCCGTCTGGTCAGATGAAACGGTAAATAGTTACTGGTTTCATCTTCATGTCATTTATTTAGTTTATCTAGTAATAATAAAAAAAATCCAATTTTATCTTAAATTTAGAAAAAAAACCAATGTGTATGATTACTTCATATCTTTTACATTATTATTAATGTTTATTTAAACCCATGTAGTCTCTAATGAATAAAATCATGTGAAGGAGAACTGCTCTGACTCTTTGGACCTTAGATGGTCACCTGATGGTTCATCCTGCACCTTTAGTTTTACCTGCTGTTATCAGATTTCTGATGAGTTTCTGCTGCAGAACAAAACCAGAGTCTGAAATAACAAAAACACCAGCAGAACAAATCCAGTCCAGCTGGATTGTCTTGATCCTGATTGGTTTTATTTTTACTTCCTTGAGATAAAAACGTTCAAGACTGGTTCTCTAGCTCCTCCCACTGGGCCATCACCTACAATAACTCACCTCATGTAAAATAGTTTCAGTTTGTGCCAAAACAGAACCAAGGTATGGTTGAAATGTTTCTAAAATAACAAACATAAACCAGTTTGTTAAATGTTATAATTTTTATCTCTCCAGCTCCCATCAGCAGCCAGGAGCCTCGTCTCCTCCCAGCTGTGTGTCCATGAGGAGCAACGCCTCCATGGATCCGATCGCTACCTTCAATAATAAACAACCTCAGCAGAACGGGTCAGAACACAAGTTCTCTTTACAAACATCTGATCTGTCGTCTTAAACCATAAAAACTAGAGTTTGAATTCTACTAAACGGTGAGAGATGCATCATGGGAGTTTGGTTGTTCAGTCCGTGTGGGTTCTGGTTCTGGACTTCAGGAAGGCTCGTCTTTGACCTTTCTATGAGGTTTCTGTGTGGGGTTGCTGCAGGTGTATGGGGGCGTGGCTAAAGGTGTATTGTAACTGTTCTGTCTGCTCCAGCCCATGACAGCTACATGTCTGGTTTCTTTCAGGCTCCATCAGCTGAACTCAGCCTCGTCTCCTCCCAGCTGTGTGTCCATGAGGAGCAACGCCTCCATGGAGCCAATCGCTACCTTCAAAGATGGACGCCAGTCTGGAGACAAAAAGTGAGAAAATAATATGTTGATTGTTTCCTCCTAAAAACTTCAAGTAAAAAAGTAAATATTTGTCTTAAAAATGATTTAAACAGATTCTAATCAGACTCCAGATGTGGATCCAGGGTTTTCTGACTCTAGAGGTGATTAAAGATGATCAGGATCAGACTCAGAGCTGAAGAACAGCTGATTCATCTGAGAGGAAGTAGAGTGGAGTAAAAAGTGGTGGTTCACCCTAAATGCCCTGGACTCAGCTCCTTGTGTTCTGCTCTCATTGGCTGTCTGAAGGGGGGGCAGGCAGATGTTCTCTGGCTCAGTGTTGAAACTGACTCTTTTAGTGTTGAACGCTGCTCCTTTTACTGTGCAGGAAGTGAGGAGAGCAGTCTGGTCCATTAGACCTAAACCAGGATTAGTGACTTCAACCATTGATGAGGTTGTTCAGACCTACCTTCAGGGTTTTGACTCCATCAGAGGGTTTTGTGTGATTCTTCCAGGCTGAACCAACTCTGACTGTGGGAGAGAGGCAGGCTTTAGATGATCCTGTTACATTAAATTAACTTTAATCACCATAAATAAGCCTCACGCTCTGGGTACAGATGGTCCTACTGAGCTATAGCTCAGGCTTCAGGACCAGTTTGGCTCTAAGACAAACAGAACACCATTGAGGATCTTCTCTAAGGTTCTGTCCACTAGACTGGAACTTGTGGTGGGTAAACGAACTCCCTCTGATCAGAAAGGCTGGAGCACACAGAACAGTTCAGACTTCATTAATGAAGAACTAACGTGTAGAAACGTTGGTGCTGATTGAGTTTTTAAACTCTTCTGTCTGCTCCAGCCTTTCTTCTAGGACCAGCCCATGACAGCTACATGTCTGGTTTCTTTCAGGCTCCATCAGCTGAACTCAGCCTCGTCTCCTCCCAGCTGTGTGTCCATGAGGAGCAACGCCTCCATGGATCCGATCGCTACCTTCAAAGATGGACGCCAGTCTGGAGACAAAAAGTGAGAAAATAAAATGTTCATTGTTTCCTCCTAAAAACATCAAGTAAAAAAGTGAATATTCGTCTTAAAAATGATTTAAACAGATTCTAATCAGACACCAGGGGCCTCATTTATCAAACGTTGGTAGAAACGTTCCTATATTCCCTCCTACAGATGAAATTTAGAATGTGTGCACGAACAGTCAATGTCCTGATTTATGAAACATGTGGTGGCCTCTCGTACGCACGTTCCTCCGCAATCGTCTGATGATAAATCCCACCTGTGCGCATTCAGGCGCGCGAGTCCGTGTATCGTCATTTACATACAGAAACTCCCTCCATTAACCATATTTAGTCACACTACGTCCTCAGGTCGGGTTCTGGGTTCTTCCCGGAAAAAAAAGACAAACTTTATTGACAGCGAGATCAAAGCACTGGACACTTGACAACGTGTGTGTGATCGGGGAGCAGAGGAGGTTCTGGAGGTTGTTTTATTTGTAAAATAGAATCTGGACTGGAATCGGATCAGTGCTGCGCTCACGGAAGAGCCGTTCCCTCTGGAGAGCACTCTGCTCTGCTAAACCCTCCAATAATAATAATAATAAGAATAAGAAACGATCTTTTATGTAGCGCATCTCACAAAAATCACGATGCGCTTCACAAGGACAAAATAATTAAATTAAAACATAATAAATAAATAAATGCAAAATGATTTAAAACATCATAAAATGGGAAGAGTAAACATTGTGATTACAAAATAACAGGAAATCAGCCGTTCTGCAGTCAGATTCCCGTGGGTCACGGGTGTTTTAGCACCAATAATGTGACTCAGCTGTTTTTCCACCTAAATAATTATTTATTGGGTAGAATAATTAGTGGATGAGGAACACGCGTGGACCACTGAGACCTTCAGAACTGCTGTTCCCTTGTTCTGCCACTAGATGCTGTTCCTACGCACGGTCACAGCTGTTCTTATATTTAGGAACGTTTTCACGCACAAGTACAAATTGGTAAATACCACACAATGCGTAAAATCGTTCCCACGCACGACATACGCATAAATCTGTTCGTAAGTACGGTTGATAAATGAGGCCCCTGATGTGGATCCAGGGTTTTCTGACTCTAGAGGTGATTAAAGATGATCAGGATCAGACTCAGAGCTGAAGAACAGCTGATTCACCTGAGAGGAATCCTCACCAGGAACGTTGGACAGGGAAAGTCATGGAGAAAATGCTACCAACTGATGCTTTTTACATGATAAACACAGAAAAACAACCAGAATCTGTCATTTAAACTTTAAAACATCAAATTCATGAAATTAAATTCATGATTTACTCGACTGTTTACAGAACAGCGAATGGTTTAAAACATAAAAAGGGGACGTGTTAAACTCACCTTTAGCATCCTGTTGTGGGTTTCTCCGGCCTCTATAAACCATCCACCTGCTTGGTTTCATGAATAACAAACCGTCCGTTTGTGTGACGTCACATGAAGGAACATTAGCCTCGGACCCCCTTAGCCTGTAGACGCTGCTCATTCAAGTGTTCGTAGCGGTCCAGGACCTTAGACTTCCTCAACAGGAAGAAGAACATTAGTCCAGGAAACACGTCTGAGGCCCAGTGATGTGCCTAGGAAGCTAAATCATCAGAAGCAGCTGCATGGTCAACGATGGAACTCCAACAAAAGGAGATGTGATGGTTCTGAAGCAGAATCTGAACGTCTCAGTAGAAACGACGGCTCTGATGATGCTGGACGTTTAGCGTTCTGCTGAATCTCGATTCAGGGAAAAGAGTTGCTTCTGTCGGGTTGTTATCTTGACAAATCCACTCCAGTAGTGGTGACTTCCCAAGAAGCAGCATCCAAGGCTCTCAACCTCTTTATGATAGACGTAGAAACTAAAGACGTGGAGAATCCATAACCCTGCAGTAAAAGATTAGACCTGCACTCTTCAGATTTAGAAAACCACCATAGTTCACTGGAGGGGAGCTGAAACAAAACCATAATCAGATCATAGAAGATAATTTCAAATCTAAACCAGCAGAGTTGAACGATTAAGGACCAGTGTTGAATCTGTGATGCAACAACCAAACATAAATAACAGACCAGGTCATCTTCTGGCGTTAAGCAGCAGGAAGTGAGGAGAGCAGTCTGGTCCATTAGACCTAAACCAGGATTAGTGACTTCAACCATTAATGAGGTTGTTCAGACCTACCTTCAGGGTTTTGACTCCATCAGAGGGTTTTGTGTGATTCTTCCAGGCTGAACCAACTCTGACTGTGGGAGAGAGGCAGGCTTTAGATCAGGGGTCTCCAGTTTGCAGCCCGCAGGACAATAATGTGTGGCCCCCACCTTAATATAAAAATGTAATATTAATGCAGCCCGCCAGTTTGATATGTAGGGCTCTTTACAGTTTTGTGTGCGAAGCTGCATGAACATACCAATCATGGTGAGGTACCTTGGGGGCGGGACATCGGCCAGGCTTGATTCAAGCAAACATTTCTCTGAGTGAACGTTACAGCAGCGGAGTGTTTTCCTCCTGCCTGGCTGGCTGAGATTCGTCCCAGCGCGCTGCGTTCTCAACACTTCAAAAAAAAACCTCTCAGGCAACAGAATCGCTTGATGTTGCGTTTACACGTCTAACCTACGCGGTCAGGAAGCGCACAAAGTAATACAGTAAACCGTAAGTTTTCTAAGCAGTCTCCAGGAGACAAAAAAACTAAAAACAGTCAGAAATCAGTTCAGTGTCACGGTGGGAAAGTGGATTACATGAGCCAAGTGGATTATTTTACTATAACATGGATTATGACGATAAAGCAGCAAAGGTAAGACTGAATTTATGCTTCTGACATCATGAGATGAGCTGTTTTTTGCTGCTTTGTTTGCTCGTAGCTCTGTGACTTTTGCATGTAGAAGACTTAAATTGTTTGAAAGATGAGAGTCTGTGCTTTAGTTTGAACGGCTGCTTTTGTTGATAGGATCATTTAGCATCGTCGCTACTGCGTGTTTTTCTCAATGTGTGTATTTAGCGGCTTATTGTTGGAGTTGGGTGTTGTTGAGGTAGAAAATGATGTTTCTATCGTTTAGATGAGCTTCTTCCCGTTAAGAAGACATTTACATCTGAATACAGCATATATAGAAGTCTGAATAAACCAAATAGTTGCTGAGAAATCTAATTATTTTATTTATTCATTACTGATTCATTCTTAATTTGTTAGTATATGTTTTCATCTCGTTTTGTGTTAAATAAAAATAAAGAGATTTGAGAAGATTGATTTTGTTGTTGAAAACCTGATGCGGCCCAGCCTCACCCAGACTCCAGGCCCCCAGCTAAATTGAGTTTGAGACCCCTGATTTAGATGATCCTGTTACATTAAATTAACTTTAATCACCATAAATAAGGCTCACGCTCTGGGTACAGATGGTCCTACTGAGCTATAGCTCAGGCTTCAGGACCAGTTTGGCTCTAAGAAAATCAGCATTGAGGTTGGCTCGTTCCATCAGGATCTTTACGGCCTGGAGTCCTGTAATCCCTAAACCAGGAAGAGATCCACATGACTGGGCCAATGATGGACCAATCGCTTTGATTAATGCTGATTTAACATCTTCTCTAAGGTTCTGTCCACTAGACTGGAACTTGTGGTGGGTAAATGAACTCCCTCTGATCAGAAAGGCTGGAGCACACAGAACAGTTCAGACTTTATTAATGAAGAACTAACGTGTAGAAACGTTGGTGCTGATTGAGTTTTTAAACTCTTCTGTCGGCTCCAGCCTTTCTTCTAGGACCAGCCCATGACAGCTACATGTTTGGTTTCTTTCAGGCTCCATCAGCTGAACTCAGCCTCGTCTCCTCCCAGCTGTGTGTCCATGAGGAGCAACGCCTCCATGGAGCCAATCGCTACCTTCAATAATAAACAACCTCAGCAGAACGGGTCAGAACACAAGTTCTCTTTACAAACATCTGATCTGTCGTCTTAAACCATAAAAACTAGAGTTTGAATTCTACTAAACGGTGAGAGATGCATCATGGGAGTTTGGTTGTTCAGTCCGTGTGGGTTCTGGTTCTGGACTTCAGGAAGGCTCGTCTTTGACCTTGGTTTCCGTGTGGGGTTGCTGCAGGTGTATGGGGGCGTGGCTAAAGGTGTATTGGAACATGGTTGCAGGTGTATGGGGGTGTGGCTAAAGGTGTATTGGGACATGGTTGCAGGTGTATGGGGGCGTGGCTAAAGGTGTATTGGGACATGGGCTGTGTCCAAATCCAGGGGTTGCATGCTCATGAGTTCGGATTTTAAGACCAGTGACGTCACAGCGCCGCGTCGAAGACCGTCCAAATTCCAAGAATGCTGAGAATGCGGTCTTGAAATGCGTTCTTCTTTTCCCCGATTTTGAGAACGGGTGCGGTGTAGTCTCCGTGGTCTCCTCACCTCCAGAATTCCCGTGATGCACTGCGGGATTGATTTCTGTAGAAACGGGACACGCAGCAGTAGAGCAGCAGGACGACTAGTTTATTCAAATGTGACTGTAGAAAAAGTAAAAGCCTGAAGTGGTTGTGTTTTTAGGCGTTTCCCATTCTCATTAGGCCTGTAATGTGTGTTTGTATTCTTGTTCGTCATTACAGTTCATAAAATTGGTAAATCATAAATCATAACATAAATTATACAATTAACCGTGAATAATCCAGCATCGTGGATCCATATTTTGTAATAGATTTTCTTTAAGCAGTTGCTAGGTGACAGGAGTAGGGGCGGGACTTTTATTCAAGGTAGAACGTCCACATTCACAGCTGTTAACATCCGGTCTAAGTGGTCACGGAAGAACACGTTCTCCTGAGACCAATGAGGACGGGTACTCAGAAGCATGCAACCCCTGGATTTGGACACAGCCATGGTTGCAGGTGTATGGGGGCGTGGCTAAAGGTGTATTGGGACATGGTTGCAGGTGTATGGGGGCGTGGCTAAAGGTGTATTGGGACATGGTTGCAGGTGTATGGGGGCGTGGCTAAAGGTGTATTGGGACATGGTTGCAGGTGTATGGGGGGGGTTGTACCCAGATTGTCTGCATGACCTCCAGCTTGTTCCAGGTTTAAGTTAAACTCTGATCTTTTCCTCCAGCTCAGAGGATCTTCTGGATCATTCCATCCATCAGACTCCAAACGGTTTAAACTCCATATTTATGGTGAGAACATCTCAGAAATCATCCTCAGATGTTTTTATAACAAATGAAACTTTGTTTTCCACACAGAGCCAGTTTAACCTTCATGTCAGTAAAACGTGTTAGTCCTCTAATGTCCACCATGGTTGTGATGTTCAGGTGTTCCTAGACTGTTCTAATGAGTGGTTCATCTTCAGTTAGGAATACTATTTAGAACCAGGACTTCTCTTTTACATGACACCATTGTATTCTGTATAAATGAGTGTTTCTCTGTTCCAGCTACTGAAAGATAAAATCACAGAGTTTGTGATGAAGGAGCTCACCACCTTCCAGCAGATGATCAGTCCAGATTACCAAGAATGTTTAGAGAACCAAACTGAAACCATGTTGGATGAAGACGATGAAGAGCAGAGGAACAACAGCAGAGAGTCACTTGTGAACATCACAGCTCACTTCCTGAGGGGAATGAAGCAGAACAGCCTGGCTAGCTGTCTGCTGAGGAGTAAGATTACATCAGCTAGAATGAATGAAAACATTTATCATGATTATTGTGGGAAAAAATCATATTTTTAAAATGTGCAAAAGGTCATCTACATCCCAGCTGCTTAAATGTAACGTTAGTGTTGACACATGATTTCACTCATGAACTCATGAAATGATAATCTGCAGAACAACAACATGATGCTACTAGCATGCTTTTATGTTGCTGCAGTAACGTGATGTAAAAATAAAACAGGTAAAAGTGACTCTTTTGTTTTCAGGAGTCTCTTCTACAGACCACCGACAAAGACTCAAGTCATCCCTGAAGACCAAGTTCCAGGTTGTGTTTGAGGGGATCGCTAAAGCTGGAAACCCGACGCTCCTGAACCAGATCTTCACAGAGCTCTACATCACAGAGGGCGGGGCTGGAGGGGTCAACGAGGAACACGAGGTCAGACAGATAGAAGCAGCTTCTAGGAAACCTCACAGACCAGAGACCACCATCAGACATGAAGACATCTTTAAAGTCCCACCTGGAAGAGATGAACCAATCAGAACAGTGATGACTAAAGGAGTGGCCGGCATCGGGAAGACCGTCCTGACCCAGAAGTTCACTCTGGACTGGGCTGAAGATCAAAGCAACCAGAACATCCAGTTGATGTTTCCGTTCACCTTCAGAGAGCTGAATGTGCTGAAAGAGAAGAAGTTCAGCTTGGTGGAACTTGTTCATCACTTCTTCTCTGAAACCAAAGAAATCTGCAGCTTTGAAGACTTCCAGGTGGTCTTCATCTTTGATGGTCTGGATGAGTGTCGACTTCCTCTGGACTTCCACAACAACGAGGTCCTGACTGATGTTACAGAGTCCACCTCAGTGGATGTTCTGCTGACCAACCTCATCAAGGGGAACCTGCTTCCCTCTGCTCTCCTCTGGATCACCTCAAGACCTGCAGCAGCCAATCAGATCCCTCCTGAGTGTGTTGGCATGGTGACAGAGATCAGAGGGTTCACCGACCTCCAGAAGGAGGACTACTTCAGGAAGAGGTTCACAAAAAAAAAGCGAGCTGACAAGATTGTGTCTCACATGAAGACATCAAGAACTCTCCACTTCATGTGTCACATCCCGGTCTTCTGCTGGATCAACGCTACAGTCCTGGAGGATGTGATGAAAACCAGTGGTGGAGGAGACCTGCCCAGGACCCTGACTGAGATGTACGTCCACTTCCTGGTGGTCCAGACCAAAGTGAAGCAGGTCAAATTTGATGAAGGAGCGGAGATGGAATCCCTCTGGAGTCCAAAGAACAAGAAGATGGTGGAGTCTCTGGGAAAACTGGCTTTTGATCAGCTGCAGAAAGGAAACCTGATCTTCTACGAGTCAGACCTGATAGAGTGTGACATCAACATCAGAGCAGCTTCACTTTACTCAGGAGTGTTCACTCAGATCTTTAAAGAGGAGAGAGGACTCTACCTGGAAAAGGTCTTCTGCTTCGTCCATCTGAGTGTTCAGGAGTTTCTGGCTGCTCTTCATGTCCATCTGACCTTCATCAACTCTGGAGTCAACCTGTTAGCAGGAAAACAAAACACACAAAAGATGTCCAAAGTCTTTAAAAATAAACCAAAATTTAAAAACCTCTACCAGAGTGCCATAGACAAGGCCTTAGAGAGTCCAAATGGTCACCTGGACTTGTTCCTCCGGTTCCTCCTGGGTCTTTCACTACCAGCCAATCAGAACCTTCTACCTGACCTGCTGACACAAACAGGAAGATCACAAACCAATCAGGAAACAGTGGAGTACATCAAGAAGATCAGTGAGAACCTGTCAGTAGAGAAGAGCATCAACCTGTTCCACTGTCTGAATGAACTCCAGGATCATTCTCTGGTGGAGGAGATCCAGCTGTTCTTGAAATGGGGACTTTTTTCCACAGAAAGTCGGTCTCCTGCTCAGTGGTCCGCTCTGGTCTTCATCCTTCTGTCATCAGACAAAGATCTGGACGAGTTTGACCTGAAGAAGTACTCAGCTTCAGAGGAGGCTCTCCTGATGCTGCTGCCGGTGGTCAGAGTCACCAACAAAGCTCTGTAGGTGGATCAACGTTTTAGTTTCATACATTTAAAACAAGCTGCTTTGTTCTGATGTTTAAATTTTCTCCAGACTAAACGGCTGCAACCTCTCAGAAAGAAGTTGTGAAGAGTTGTCCTCGATACTCAGCTCCCCGTCCTCCAGACTGAAGGAACTGGACTTGAGTAACAACAAGCTGCAGGATTCAGGAGTGAAGCTGCTGTCAGAGGGACTGGAGAGTCCACACTGCAAACTGGAAAGTCTCAGGTCAGAAAACATCAGGGTTTGATGTGGAGAAACCTGGTCCTAAGTCCATGTTGATGCATATTATTAAAATATATGTGATGGTTTTAGTTTCTTCTCCATCCCACTTCCAGTCTTTCAGGTTGTCTGGTCACAGGAGAAGGTTGTGAGTCTCTGGCTTCAGCTCTGAGCTCCAACCCGTCCCAGCTGAGAGAGCTGGACCTGAGCTACAACCATATAGGAGCCTCAGGAGTGAAGCTTCTCTCTTCCAGAGTTGAGGACCCACACTGTTCACTGAACACCCTCAGGTATCAGCATTTTCCACTGAACCCATCACTTATTCACACTCTGCTGGTGATGGTTGTAAAGCGCTTTGGGGGGTTGTAGGACTCTGGAAGGTGCTACATAAAAACAGCACTGATGGGGGGTTTCCAACAGCCCTACTCAGTGTGATTTGCATGCTTGTGGTTCAGGTTGACAACCTTTTCCAACATCACAGTTCAGAATATTCCACCAACCTTTGCCTGCTATGTTGTGGTTCTTTGGGTGCTGACCCAGTCTGAAAATGCAACATTAGTGACTGTTGGTCACAGATTGGCTAGGGGTTGGAGTCACTGGTTGCTCCAGAGCTTTCTGCCTGCAGCAATTTTCGGGTTTAGAGTCTGACTGAGCAGAATGTTCAGAATGTTAAATAAAATACAAACTATAAGTGATGAAATAGTTTAAACGGTGTCACTCACTCCGGCTCCAGCTGGCTCAAGAGCCATTGCTGGAGATGGAAGGATAATTAGAAGAGAAATAAAAACAAGGATACATGTATATACACATATGCAGTAATCTAGTATTGTAATCTTTTATAAAACGCTGATCTAGTCATAGCCTTAATGTGACCAGTGAAGCTCAGGTGTGAATCAACTACGACACCAAGATTTCTAACCTGAGTCTGTCACGACATCCGCCTCCTGACGCACCATCTGGAGCCCCGCCATCACCAGGACCCCATTTCCCAGCATTCCACACAGGCGCATTCTATCCACGTCACCACCCTGAGTCTATATACAGAAGTGTTTCTCTCCGCTCCAGTACTCAGTCATTGGTCCTTCCGACCCATGTTCCAGAGTTTCCAGGCTCATCAGCCAGTTTTCCTGACTAACCGATCTTCAAGCTGTCTGCCAGATCTAGTAAGTCAGCTCTTTTCTTTTATTGGAACCGCCGCACGTTCTCGTTTCCCTTTGAGAGTCGTGCCGCTGTTCCTAGATCAAACCATGTGCTCAGTTCATCCCAGCGTCAGTCACTCCGCGTCTGGGTTTCCTGTCACGCAACAGCCGAACTCCCGTGTCTCTCAGTCCCGTTCAAATTGAACCTGACAGGATGACTGAGTCCAACATTGACCCAGCGGAGTTTGCCCGCCTGCAGTCCCAGGTGTCTCAATTAACGGTCTCTGTGTATCATTTAGCCTCCAAGCTTGACTCAAACGACACTGTGGTACTACAGATGTCCACTGCTTAGCAGCAACAACATTCCAGTATCGCTGAGATGCCAGTGCTTAGCCTCCTGGATAAGTGGGATGGATCCTGGGGCTCCTCCGAAGGGTTGTTGGCCACACCGGAGGAAAAGAAAACGGCACTACCGAGAAGGCCTCTGCGCCTACTGCGGCGGTCCAGGCCACCGACGCACTGCTTGCCCCCTCTGGCCGGAAAACGAAGACTCCAAGTAGGCCGCAGGGGGGTCCTACTTGGAGCCACCAGACCCGTCTACCCGCGCTTTGCTCCCGATCACCCCACGACTCTCGCAGGGACCGGTTCTGGAGGCCCTTTTGGATTCAGGAGCCACAGAATGTTTCATACACCAGAGTCTGGCAACACGGCTCCGCATTCCTCTGTCTTCCCTGACCCAAGTCATCCCAGTTACCTCCGTGGATGGTACCCCTCTCCAGCCCTTCCCCATCTGCCAAGAGACCGTATATCTCCACATGGACATCCAAAAGCATTCCAAAATCCTTTGCTTCCTCGTCATTCAAGCCCCCTCGACACCCCTCATCTTGGGCCACTCCTGGTTCTGTTGCCACGAACCCCAGATCTCTTGGACATCAGGGAAAATACTCGCCTGGGGCGCTGCCTGTCATGCCCACTTAGCATCCTCCACAGCCAGCCCTATCCCCCCTCCATTGGAGGAGGTGAACCTGACGCTCATCCCTCCGCAGTATTACGATTTGGCCCACGCCTTTGCTAAACGCCCAACCACCACCCTGCCACCACACCGACCATATGACCTGGAGATCAAACTACAACCTGGGACTATGCCCCCCCAAGGCCTTCTGTTCTCCCTGTCCCCGGCTGAAACTAGGGCTATGGACTCATATATCACAGAGGCTCTACAATTGGGGTTCATCCGTCCCTCCACCTCGCCCGGAGCTCTTCTTCATGAGAAAGAAGGAGGGGGATCTTTGACCCTGTATTAATTACCGAGGTTTAAACAAGATCACCATCCGAGACCGACACCCCCTGCCACTCATGTCCACAGCCTTGGATGCGGTCTCCCAATCCACCGTCTTCATGAAACTCGACCTCCGCAGTGCGTACAATCTGGTCCGCATCAAGGAAGGCAACGAGTGGAAAACCACTTTCATCACTCCCACAGGTAAGTAAGTAAGTAAGTAAATTTTATTTGTATAGCAGNCCCTTCCCCATCTGCCAAGAGACCGTATATCTCCACATGGACATCCAAAAGCATTCCAAAATCCTTTGCTTCCTCGTCATTCAAGCCCCCTCGACACCCCTCATCTTGGGCCACTCCTGGTTCTGTTGCCACGAACCCCAGATCTCTTGGACATCAGGGAAAATACTCGCCTGGGGCGCTGCCTGTCATGCCCACTTAGCATCCTCCACAGCCAGCCCTATCCCCCCTCCATTGGAGGAGGTGAACCTGACGCTCATCCCTCCGCAGTATTACGATTTGGCCCACGCCTTTGCTAAACGCCCAACCACCACCCTGCCACCACACCGACCATATGACCTGGAGATCAAACTACAACCTGGGACTATGCCCCCCCAAGGCCTTCTGTTCTCCCTGTCCCCGGCTGAAACTAGGGCTATGGACTCATATATCACAGAGGCTCTACAATTGGGGTTCATCCGTCCCTCCACCTCGCCCGGAGCTCTTCTTCATGAGAAAGAAGGAGGGGGATCTTTGACCCTGTATTAATTACCGAGGTTTAAACAAGATCACCATCCGAGACCGACACCCCCTGCCACTCATGTCCACAGCCTTGGATGCGGTCTCCCAATCCACCGTCTTCATGAAACTCGACCTCCGCAGTGCGTACAATCTGGTCCGCATCAAGGAAGGCAACGAGTGGAAAACCACTTTCATCACTCCCACAGGTAAGTAAGTAAGTAAGTAAATTTTATTTGTATAGCAGTTATCACAGAAAAAGAATCACAAAGTGCTTCACAAAGATCAACAAAACAAAAGATAAAGTCATCATAAAATGATCTTAAAACAAAACAACAGAATATCATAAAATCATTAAAAATCAGAAAACAGAAAGTCATAAAATTATAAAAATGATAAAACAAATGAAAGATGATTATAAATACAAGTTAGAAAAAAACGAATAAAACATAAAAGATTTAAGTAAAAGCAGTTTTAAACAAAAGGGTCTTCAGCTGCTTTCTAAAGGTGACCAGACTGTCAGTAACACGTAAGGATAAAGGAAGTTCATTCCAGAGTCGGGGTGCAACAGCCTGGAAAGAGCGATCATGCCCTTCGGCCTGTGCAATAGCCCTGCCGTGTTCCAACGCCTCATCACTGACTTGCTGCGGGACATGCTGGGAAGATGGGTGTTTGTCTATCTGGACAACATCCTGATCTATTCACACACCATGGAAGAATACATCCGTCTGGTCAGGGCCATCCTATCCCGTCTTCTCGAGAATGGACTCTATAGCAAATTGGAGAAATGCGCCTTTCACCAAGAGACCACCTCCTTCCTGGGTTTCATTATCTCTGCCCACGGCCTCGAAGATCGAAGCTGTGGCACAATGGCCACTACCCACTTCCCTGTAACAACTGCAGAGCTTCCTAGGCTTCTCCAATTTCTACCGCAGGTTTATTTGTAACTTCAGTTCCATTGCGGCTCCTCTCACCGCCCTCACCAAATCCACTCACCAACCTAGGTCCTTTCGCCTCACCCCTGAGGCCACCCAGGCCTTCCACTCTCTGGTCCGTCACTTCATCACAGCGCCTATCCTCCTTCATCCTGACACCTCCCGGCCCTTTGTGGTTGAAGTGGATGCCTCTGAAGTGGGTGCTGGAGCCGTATTGACACAACAAGGCGTGGACTCCAAGTTGCATCCCTGTGCCTACTTCTCTAGTAAGTTTACCCTCACTCAACAGAATTATGAAGTGGGAGACAGGGAGCTCCTGGCCATCAAATGGGCCTTGGCAGAATGGCGGCAATGGTGTAGAGGATTCAGTTGTTTGAGAAGAAGATAGAGAGTCAGGAGTCGGATATCGTTGAACAGCGTGGGGATCATTTATTGCAGAGTTCAAGCAGTTGACAATCGACACGTACAGACAGCCATCTGAGTACGAAGCCCCCCGAATGACCGCGGCGTGGTTCTCTTATAGTCATTCTGTGTTATGCAACTTCCATGCATGCACATACACACACTGCTAAACGTGGTGTGCGGAAATCGACTGAGCCCATTGTGTTCTCTAAATATGGTCATGTTTGCAAGAGAATAACTTTCCACAGGCTGATGGATTGGGAACACGTCCGCTGGTGTCATTAGTTTGGCTGCTTTAGATGGAAAGTGGCCTGTCTGAACATCCTGTTACTAAAACTCCGGACCTCTGGATTTTCTGATAAACAGTTCTTCTGACGTACATTTCCCGGACAACCCATCACGATGTTCCATAAACACATTCCTTAGCAGTTCAGCTGGAGAACCAAACTAGACTCTGTACCATTCTAATAACCAATGTTACTGATGACCTATTGACCTTTAAAGGCCACTACAATGGCTGTTGGAAACCACGAACCCTTTCACCATCTGGACTGACCATCAGAACCTGATCCATATCCAAACCGCCCGCCAGCTCAATCCTCGACAGGCCCAATGGGCCTTGTTTTTCGAGCCATATAACTTCCACACTGCCTACCGACTTGGCCCTAAGAATCTCAAGGCAGACGCCCTGTCACGTCTCCACACTCAATCTTTGCCTTCTCAGACGCCCTCTACCATCTTGCCAGCCCATCGATTCCTGGGAGCCCTCCATTGGCCCCTGGAAGACGCCATTAAGGCGGCCCTATTGATCGACTCGGCGCCTGCTGATAATCCTCCAAACCGCCTCTATGTTCCTGCGGCCTGCCGTCAAGAGGCCCTAGCCTAAGGTCACTCCTCCCGCCTCTCCGGCCACCAAGGACATACTTGCACCCTCCAGTTTCTGCGCCGAGCCCTATGGTGGCCCTCGATGGGGAGGGATGTTCAAGATTATACCACGGCCTGTACCACCTG
>SSNS01000501.1:272542-298740 GCA_006937985.1 Aphyosemion australe | reverse complement strand
GAGCGGGGGTTCCGCTTCTGGAGCCGGAGTGAGCGGGGGTTCCGCTTCTGGAGCCGGAGTGAGCGGGGGTTCCGCTTCTGGAGCCGGAGTGAGCGGGGGTTCCGCTTCTGGAGCAGGAGTGAGCGCCTGGAGTTCCAGAGCCAACTGGTGAACCAGTGGAGACAGAGCCTCGATCTGGAACAGCCGGAGGTTGGCGATGGCCTGAAGCCGGGCTACCTCAGCCTGCAGGCGAGCGAACTCGCCATGGTCGTCTGCAGGCTCGATCCCCGGGCCCGGAACCGGCTGACCTGGCAGGGGCAGCTGGAGCTGTGACTCTGCGTCAGGCGGCGCAGTTTTGGAGGACCGGCGTCGTCGTTCGGATCCTCTGCGGGTCTCCCTGCTGGGTCCTTGGTTGGGTCGGTTCATTCTGTCACGATTGCTGCGCTGAAGGTGAAGGAGGAGGACCCAAATGCAGGTGAGGTGGTTGAAAAGGTTTTAATGAAAGAACAGAATACGCAGGTCTGACTGAAACACAACTGACAACTAACAATGACTCGACCAGGAACAGAAAACAGGCAGGGCTTAAATACATGAGGAGGAGGGTGAACTGGTGATTAGGAGACGAGAGGCAGGTGGGATCAATTAACGTGAACAAGGAACTGAACAGAACAGGGGAGACGGGACAGAATGTGACACCTTCCTTCGGTCTTCATTCAAATAAATTTGTGTTTCAACTGAAACATGGAGTTATTTTATGCTGCTGAATAGATTATGGGCACTCTTTAAAAACTGTAAATTTTTATACATTTGAATAAGTTGTTAGACTACGCAACGTTTTCTAAATGAAGCCTCAGCTCTCTTAAACTGCTGAGGATAAAGCAGCTTAGAAGCTAACTGGACTGAGCCATAGGGGTTTTAACCCCTTACAGACCATCGTTATAAACACCAAACACTTCTGTTCTTAAAGCATCCATATGGAACATCAGGATGGGTACCTTCATCAGAAACCTGCCTTATACAGTTTTTAACATTATCCAGTCCATCAACCTGTGGTGAGTTAAAACAGAAGCGTCCTAACTGGTCTGACTGGTTTGACCTCACGTTATGTTCTACACCTGCTCTCTGTAGTTATAAGGATGTGACTTCATTCCTGAGAAACCTGGGCAGACGAGGAACGAGCTGCATCGGCTTTAAAGTTTTATCCGATACATGAATGTGGAAATGGTGTAAAAGTCTGCAGGTAAGAGCCCCACCTGAGATCCCTTTATGTTCAGATGTGTGTTCAGTCTGTGTTTAGGCCTCAATAAACAGAAGAACTGACTCATGTAGGTTTAATCAGCATGTTTAGATATAATAAATGACATCTTATGTAGCTGAATTAGTAAATAATTAAAACGTTCACTCACGTGTTTGAGTATATTCTGAATCATGTGGACTGTAATCACATCTAATGATCAGTAAAAACTAAAGGATGTTTTTAAACTTCTCTGACAGATTTCTTAAACAGTTGGTGTTTACTTCACTTGTGGTCCAGGATTCACATCCTGATTCACAAAAAAGACCAAAGTAATCCAGACTAAAGAGTTAATCCTGATGTATGTTTAGGATTTATGAATTAACCTGGAAGGTCCTTATGGACATGACAGCTTTATTCTATTTGTGGGAAGCTAAAGATGAGAATTTGTGCTTCAGAGACCTCACTGAGACTTGAGTTATGGATCGGTTTCAGTCCAGACGTCCTTCATCTAAATCCCCTCTGAGTGGGAGACATCTGGGCCAGAAAGAACCTCTGAGGTGAGGCGATCTCCAGCTCAGCGCGTTGTTCACATCATCAAATCAAAAATACCCAAAACTAAACTTCTCTGTTGTGTTAAAGCTCACAAAAGCAGCCAAAACCAGCTCAACCCAGAACCTGGTGAGATCATTTTATTTACTTCTCAATAATCTATTTCTGTAGTTGTTTTGTGTGCAAAGGTGAAACATTTTAAATTAATCTCATGTTACACATTTTAGATAACATTCTAGATACTAACTTAACCATTGTTCAGAGAAATAAAGCTTATGACCTACAGGACCGATGAGCTAACAGCATTTTCAAGCTAACATCTAGTCCAAGCTAATGGCTAGTCCAATCTAACGGCTAGTCGAAACTAATGGCTAGTATAAGCTAACGGCTAGTCCAAGCTAACGGCTAGTCTAAGCTAACGGCTAGTCTAAGCTAACGGTTCAGGAGGTTAAAACCTACTGAAACATTCTATGGACTCAACTGAGTAAAACGACTAAAAGAAAAATATGGGACATTTAAATTATTGCTTCATTAATAACATTATTTTAGAATATATTACACTGTATCATAGCCTCAACTGACCCATATAAATGAAAACAATGCATTGACAGGAAATGCATTTATATGAAAGTCTAAGAAGCGATGCAGTCTATTGTTATTCTATAGGTATTCACCTTTAAATTCATTCCATAACCTGTTCCTGTTTGTCTTTGACAGTGTTCAGCAGACCTCAGATGTTCACAAATCTCAGTTTGTCCCCGAGAATCAAAAAGATCTGGACTCAATATTTATGGTGAGGATGAAGTCAAGTTACAGCCTGACGACTTCACCTGTAGTTTATGTAGGTGTGTGTTTTATGTGGCTATGGTCTAAAGAGATTTAACGGGGTTATTATCACCCTCAGATCTGATTATTAAAAATAACACTTTGTATTCTAGTGCAATCAGTTCTGCAGTTCTGCAAAAACCCAAATAGATGTTTTGTTAAACTTTAAGATAAAACTTTAACATTGATTTTAGTGATTGTTGAGTTAGAAACTTGACCAGTTTCATATCTGACACCACTCTATTAGCAAAAACTGCACTAGATAGTTTTGTGGAGCGGGTAGGTGTCCTAGCGGGGGACTCATATCGGCATTACGGCTGTTAGCTGTTATGCTAGCACTTAGAATTTTCAGTTCGCCTGTCATCAATAAAAAGCACAAGAAGAAGAAAAGGAAGAATTTTTGCTTTTTCTGTTGGCATCATGGCGGAGCCTGGAAGTAAAAGTAACAGAGTAATGTCTTTGGAGGTGAAGTCAAGAGCTAAAACTAGCATGAAAATCGGCGCGGCCTACGCTAGTTTGAGAAAGCTAAAGGAGGCTAAAAAAAAACGGACTGATGGTGACCTGGCTTTGTTGCTACTGGACTTGTGAGTAATGATATTTTTGTCCAACAGTGTGAATCTTTTTACTTCGTGGTTTATTTTAGTATTAGTTGGCTCATGTTAGCGTTAGCTCATTGTTAGCACTAGCTATAGCAGGCTGCTGCAGGGTTGTTTACGACAGTTGTAATTCCACTTTCAACCAGTAGGGCGGAGAAGCAGAAAACTCCTCGGTGTTACTTTAATGACCTTTGAATCGAAAGTTTCGATCAGTAACGGGTCCGTGGTTGCAGCACACTTTTCACTACCTGCTTTGATCTGGGTCCAAGCCAGGACAAAAACAGGATGTCAGCAGCTGTCACTCACTGATTGGCTAGGGGGTGGGGTCACTTATTGCTCCAGAGTTTTCCACCTTGCTGCCTGCAACCTTTTCTAGGTTTAGAGTCAGCGACTGAGCAGAATGTTCAACATCACCACCATATTTTGCAGTGTTGTGTTGTTGTGTCACATATAGACCCCACCCCCATAAGTGCACCCACTAAAGCTGTTTCTCAGTTGTTATAGTTGAGAGCTGAGTGGAGTTGAGTCAAGTTGAGCCATATCGAGCTGTGTTCAGTAATGGAAAGAAGGCACCCTTTTAACTGCAGATGAAGGCCTGTTCTTCCAAAATATTTCATACTTTTTCTGGCGGTGGTCAGAGGGACTGGTGATACCTGTGTGTGGAAGCCTCACTATGGCAGCTACAATGTATCTCACCACCACCAGCGTGAATGGGTGAATCACTGGTGTGTTGTAAAGAACCTTGGCGAGCTGTAGGACTCTAGAAGAAACTGTATAAGTACAGGCCATGTACCATATTTGAAATCCTTTACTTACAACAAAGGATTAGTAGCAGAAGGTTTGGAGGAGCTGACTCTCATCTAGGTTGCTTTAGACTAGGCTGTCAACTACCCCAGTGCACCAAGTCATGGCTTGATAACACCAGTGGGAACATTTCATTAGCAAAATGCAGAAATCAGACTCTAATGGCTCTTTTCCACCAGTAACTCCTCAGCATGGCGCAACTCTACCCTCTCCTACATAACTGGGGTCCAACCCAGCACAGAGAGAGTTACAGTAGTCCAGTCTAGCGATTATAAAGGCATGTATCACCTTGTCAAAGCCTTCATATGACAAGTATGGTTTGGCTTTACTTATCAACCTTGAATGATAAAAACTAGACTGAACTACTGAACTAACCTGTTTGTCAAATTTACACCCATTATCAAAGATCCCGCCCAGATTTCTGGCAACAGAACAGTTAAAAGAATCTAAAAGACCAATAGAACCGATGACTTCTGAAAGTAGGTCAGTTTTTCAAAGACTATCAGCTCAGTCTCATCTTCATTCAAGTACAAAAAATGTAATTCCATCCAAGTTTTAATGTCTGCTAAACAGTTGACCAGATTCTGCACTGAATAACTTTCACTTGTTCACAACGGGAGGTAAATTTGCAGATCATCTGCAAAGTAATGGAAGGACAGACCATGCCTCTGAAGGATCGACCCCAAGGGAATCATGTAGAGGGAGAAAAGTATTTTATTAAACCTTTATTTAACTAGATGAGTCGATTGAGAACCCATTCTCATTTACAACAACAAGCTGGTCCCAAGATGGAGCCCTGAGGAACCCCACAGCTCAAAGAGGACTCAGACAAGGAAAACTCATCCAGCTGGACAGAAAATCTTCTGTCAGAAAAATAGGAGTGAAACCATTTAAGAGCCGTGCCCTTAATGCCAACAAACTGTACCAGATGTGATAATAACTGACATGGTAGCAATGTGGAACATTCTGCTCAGTCTGTGGCTTTTTGTAAATGACTGAACAGACACGAGCACCTAGGTACGCACAGGTGGGACTGATCAACAGTCGACTGCAGAGGAATATTCGTAAGAGTGGCCACCCCATGTTTCATAAATCAGGACTTTGGCTGTTCATACAAACATTCTAAAATCTCATTCATAGGATGGAACGTAGGAAAGTTTCTATGAACGTTTGATAAATCAGGGTCCTGGGACTGTGGGTAACTGGGAGAAGATGGATGGATGGTTGGCTGGACAGCTAGGTGGGGTTAAGCCTTGCAAACATGTTAACTACTCCAAAACAACAGGTCACCAATCAACCATAAATCATCATTATTATTGGTCTATAATCATTTTCATTTCTGTTTCAGCTGCTTGAGGAAAACCTCGTAAGTTTTATGAAAAATGAACTCAAGAGGTTTAGAAAGATTCTGAGTTCAGATTGCCAAGAAACATCTGAGAGTGAAGATGAGGATACAGAATGGTTGAACAGGGGTGATGAAGAGCAGAAGATCAGAAGAGATTCATTTCTGAAGATCACGTTGCAGTTTCTGAGGAGGATGAAGCGAGATGACCTGGCTGACTGTCTGTGTAACAGTAAGGTCATTTTACAGGTTTAACGTATAAACACGTTCAAACCTCCATCACTGTGATGCACACCACAAATTACGTTTCAATAACTTCAAAGACAAAAGCCATAAAAGATCCAACAGGTTGTTGACTCTTTTATAGATGGTTGTTTATACTTTTTTAAAATCCAGGAACCAGCTGTTCAGCGAGCGCTCAGAAACTCAAGTCAAACCTGATGAAGAGCTTCCAGGTTGTGTTTGAGGGGATCGCTAAAGCTGGAAACCCGACACTCCTGAACCAGATCTTCACAGAGCTCTACATCACAGAGGGCGGGGCTGGAGGGGTCAACGAGGAACACGAGGTCAGACAGATAGAAGCAGCTTCTAGGAAACCTCACAGACCAGAGACCACCATCAGACATGAAGACATCTTTAAAGTCCCACCTGGAAGAGATGAACCAATCAGAACAGTGATGACTAAAGGAGTGGCCGGCATCGGGAAGACCGTCCTGACCCAGAAGTTCACTCTGGACTGGGCTGAAGATCAAAGCAACCAGAACATCCAGTTGATGTTTCCGTTCACCTTCAGAGAGCTGAATGTGCTGAAAGAGAAGAAGTTCAGCTTGGTGGAACTTGTTCATCACTTCTTCTCTGAAACCAAAGAAATCTGCAGCTTTGAAGACTTCCAGGTGGTCTTCATCTTTGATGGTCTGGATGAGTGTCGACTTCCTCTGGACTTCCACAACAACGAGGTCCTGACTGATGTTACAGAGTCCACCTCAGTGGATGTTCTGCTGACCAACCTCATCAAGGGGAACCTGCTTCCCTCTGCTCTCCTCTGGATCACCTCAAGACCTGCAGCAGCCAATCAGATCCCTCCTGAGTGTGTTGGCATGGTGACAGAGATCAGAGGGTTCACCGACCTCCAGAAGGAGGAGTACTTCAGGAAGAGGTTCAAAGACAAAACGAGGGCCAACAGGATCATCTCCCACATGAAGACATCAAGAACCTTCAGCTTCATGTGTCACATCCCGGTCTTCTGCTGGATCAACGCTACAGTCCTGGAGGATGTGATGAAGACCAGAGATGAAGGAGACCTGCCCAGGACCCTGACTGAGATGTACGTCCACCTTCTGGTGGTCCAGACNCCATACCGTGACTGAAAGCATAACCAAGTTTATCATAACACATCAGACTCCAGGACTCATCACTTGCTAATTCACAGTCAGTGATGACACCTTTCCGTTGGATTCCTCTGTAGCTGACGGAGATCTGAATTCTTCCTGACCACCCCACCTCCCAGTAAAAACGACCAGTCAGACCATTTTTACACAACAGCTGATTCCAGTCAAATCTTTCTGGATGATCTAGATACTGCTGCTCCTTATCCGCTACCGTCACCTTCTTGTTGTTATCAGACAGCACGAGTTTCCTGCCCGCTGTGTTCAGGTCCAGTTCAGGTTTACAGAGATCTGAGAAAAACATAATGGTTACAGTTTAGATCCTGTTTTTCTGGGTTTTCCACACATGAGAAAAGAACCGGTGCTTTAGAACAGTGGCTGTTGTTCAGATGTTCAGATTCAAACATGCAAACAACGAAAGAAAAAATAATAGAAGGTCTCAGTTTCAAGAAGCATAAAGTAACTGGTATTACTGGAATGATGACCCAGAGGAATGTTAGTCCAAAACACAAATGAATGATTAAAGGAAAAGTTCGCTTTTTTAGACATTAAGTTTTATGTGTTCCTTCACCCACCCAGTGCTCTGTAAACTTTGACCCATTTCACACACACACCCCTGCTCAGAGATTTTCAGGAGAGAAGTGATTCATAAACGTAGTTCTGGCTAGTTTCGGGGCGCTTTATCTGCGCCGTTTAGCCTCACAAAAGGATTAGCATCTGAAAGCATGGCTAATTTGCATCTCACAAACAAAGAGAAAAAATTTACAACGTCACATTACAACGGGACTAGTTTTTGTCATTCGTATCCCTGCGCCGGTCCCCGCGGATATTAAACAGCGCTTCGTATGTCAGCTGTTTCACTGCCGAATGCCGAAAACATGTCAGACTCCGTCTCATCTGATGACGAATTTCATTTTAACACTATATCAGATGAAGAAGAAACTTATTTTACTACTAGGATATCTTTATGAGCCAGAGTACACGGATGAAGAATTGCATTTGCTACACAAAACACACACATCAACACAGATTGTTGACAAAGCTACTGCAGTCTATGATCAACCATCGGTGTAAAGATGATTGCATAAATAATGCGCTAAAATGCGAAGATGATTGCATGAATACGGCAGACATAGCGGAATAAATAATTTTTTAAAAACAAAACTTACCCAGATTTCTGGTACGGCCGAACTCTTCAAAAACAGTCTTTCACTTTTCCCGAACTTTTTCCTGATGTAATCATCCTCTTTGAAGTGTGCACTGCACAAACGAAAGGTTTTGACTCGTTCCAGCCGAGTATCCTTGGAGTAGCCGATTGCTAAAAGCCACTGATGCCTTAGAGAAACGTCCTTAGCAGGAAAAGTGTCAAACCGAAAAGGTGATCTTGTAACGTCCTTATTGTTACAACCCGGGAACCTGCAGGTACGCACCATGGCTCGATATATTTAAGAAAAACTACTTTTAAGTGACTTTAGAAGTTGTTGTTTCACTCATACAGCTAGGATTAGCAGCCAGACACGAGCCCGTTCTAGCTGCTGCGGTGACCGGCGCAGGGATACGAATGACAAAAACTAGTCCCGTTGTAATGTGACGTTGTAAATTTTTTCTCTTTGTTTGTGAGATGCAAATTAGCCATGCTTTCAGATGCTAATCCTTTTGTGAGGCTAAACGGCGCAGATAAAGCGCCCCGAAACTAGCCAGAACTACGTTTATGAATCACTTCTCTCCTGAAAATCTCTGAGCAGGGGTGTGTGTGTGAAATGGGTCAAAGTTTACAGAGCACTGGGTGGGTGAAGGAACACATAAAACTTAATGTCTAAAAAAGCGAACTTTTCCTTTAATCATTCATTTGTGTTTTGGACTAACATTCCTCTGGGTCATCATTCCAGTAATACCAGTTACTTTATGCTTCTTGAAACTGAGACCTTCTATTATTTTTTCTTTCGTTGTTTGCATGTTTGAATCTGAACATCTGAACAACAGCCACTGTTCTAAAGCACCGGTTCTTTTCTCATGTGTGGAAAACCCAGAAAAACAGGATCTAAACTGTAACCATTATGTTTTTCTCAGATCTCTGTAAACCTGAACTGGACCTGAACACAGCGGGCAGGAAACTCGTGCTGTCTGATAACAACAAGAAGGTGACGGTAGCGGATAAGGAGCAGCAGTATCTAGATCATCCAGAAAGATTTGACTGGAATCAGCTGTTGTGTAAAAATGGTCTGACTGGTCGTTTTTACTGGGAGGTGGGGTGGTCAGGAAGAATTCAGATCTCCGTCAGCTACAGAGGAATCCAACGGAAAGGTGTCATCACTGACTGTGAATTAGCAAGTGATGAGTCCTGGAGTCTGATGTGTTATGATAAACTTGGTTATGCTTTCAGTCACGGTATGGCAACAATGGTCCTTGCTCCTCTCCCCTCTGGTGCCCCCCACAGAGTAGCGGTGTATTTGGACCAACCTGAGGGAGTTCTGTCCTTCTACGATATCTCCTCTGATAAACTGATCCATCTCCACACCATCAACACCACATTTACCGAGCCGCTTTATCCTGGGTTTAGGTTCTTTGATGATTCCTCCTCGGTGTCTCTGTAGGAAACATCTGTGGAGGTTCAAGCACACTTGATTTAAAACAACTTCATTAAACTATAACAGGTATAAAAACCTTTGAAATCCCCGTTATTGAATCATATTGATGTTTGAAATGTTTTTATAATAATAATAGTGGATTAGATATAGCACTTTTCAAGGCACTCAAAGTGTTTTCATTATTCACAGGCTGCTGGTGATGGTAAGCTATAGCCACAGACGCCCGGGTGCGGTCTGACAGAGGCGAGGCTGCTATTTGCGCCATCAGTCCCTCTGACCATCACCAACACAGCAAGGTACCCCTGGCAGGAGCTGGAATCAAACCCGCAATCCTCTGATTACGAGGCAACCTGCTCAACCTCCTGAGCTACTGCTGCCTCATTATAAGGGTTCTTGAACCATATGTCACCTATAATCTGACTTTAAAGGGACCTTTGCAACTTTTTCATATGTTTAAATCATGATCTTGAGCCAGTATGTGCTAAAATGACCCTTTACAGGGTTAATGAAGGGTCACCCAGCCCCTGTCGCCCCCTGTGGCCAGAATATTCCACTTCACAGTTGCCGGTCTGGTCTGTTGGGACTTAGAAAAATTCAGCTTGACCTACCTGGTGCTGCAGTCTGCTTCCAGCATGTTTCCTGCATGTTTTAGATCATGAACAAAGCTGATTTGTTTGATTTAGTGATGAACCGCTCCTGTAGACACTAATGAAGGCTGAGGAGACATTTCAGCTGTTAGATTACTGTTACTGGGAGGTGGAGTGGACAGGAAGGGTTCTGGTCTCAGTCAGCTACAGAGGAATCAGGCGGAAAGGTCAGAGCAGTGACTGCTGGTTTGGAGGGAACGATGTGTCGTGGAGCTTGAGGTGCTGTGATGATGTCGGCTACGCCATCTGTCACAGTAACACCATGGCGGTCATCGCCGTTCCCGCCTCCTGCATCTCCCACAGAGTAGCCGTGTATTTGGACCACCCAGCAGGAACGCTGTCCTTCTACCGAGTCTCCTCTGGCTCTCTAGTCCACCTCCATACCTTCAACACCACCTTCACTGAACCGCTGTATCCTGGATTTGGGTTCTGGTTCGATTCCTCAGTTTCTTTGTGCTCTTTGAGCAGCTCTGCTCCTGTTTCCCAGGTGTAATCTCAGCTGGTTCTGTGTGCAGGTGCATCTTTGCTGAGTCATGCTATCACATTCAGGTACTGAGTTACAGGCCAGGTATGCAGGTATATTACTGAACAAATACACAGTCTGTATAAATCAGGTTGTAGCTGAGGCTAATCTGTTCTTAGTGTTTTTATTTCTTTGTTTGACTCATTCTGTAAAAATGTTCAATATTAAAATACTATCTTGTATTCATTGTCTTTGGTTTTCTGGTTTTGTTTTATATGTACCACATGGGTTTATTTTTCCTTTTATGGCCAAAATGAGTTTTCTCATTTTGAGGGTGTCTGGGCTCTCCCTTAGAGATAGGGTGAGAAGCTCAGTCATCTGGGAGGGGTTCAGAGTAGATCCACCGCCAGTTAAGGTGGCTCGGGCATCTGGTTAGGATGCCTCCTGGATGCCTCCCTGGTGAGGTTTTCTGGGCACGTCCAACCAGGAGGAGATCTAAAGGAAGACCCAGGACACGATGGAGGGACTATGTTTCTCAGCTGGTCAGGGATCATTTTGGGATTCCCCTGGAGGAGCTGGCCCATGTGGCTGGGGAGAGGGAGGTCTGGGCTTCTCTGGTTAGGCTGCTGCCCCCATGACCCGACTCCGGACAAGCGGAGGAAAATGGATGTTAAAAAAAAGTTACTCAACACCTATTTTGATCAATCTTTTCATATTTAGGCTTTACTGTTGATACTTGTGGTAAAACCTTCTGTCACGAATTGCTGCGCTGAAGGTGAAGGAGGAGGACCCAAATGCAGGTGAGGCGGTTGAAAAGGTTTTAATGAAAGAACAGAATACGCAGGACTGACTGAAACACAACTGACAACTAACAATGACTCGACCAGGAACAGAAAACAGGCAGGGCTTAAATACATGAGGAGGAGGGTGAACTGGTGATTAGGAGACGAGAGGCAGGTGGGATCAATTAACGTGAACAAGGAACTGAACAGAACAGGGGAGACAGGACAGAATGTGACAGTACCCCCCCCTCAAAGGGCGGCACCGGACGCCCAACGCAGGCCGAGGGGAACCCTGGGGGGCCTGCGCCGTGGGACCAGGAGCCAGGACTTGGCGGGCCTGGGAGGTCGGCGCCGTGGATATAGGAGCCGGGGCCCGAGTGGCGGCGGCTCGGGTTCTGGAGCCGGGGCTATGAGTGGCGGCGGCTCGGGTTCTGGAGCCGGGACGATGATGGGAGGCGGCTCTGGATGTGGAGCCGGGACGATGATGGGAGGCGGCTCGGGTTCTGGAGCGATCAGAGGAGAGGGCTCCGGAATAGGCCGGCTGGAGAGGTGCAGGAAGGGTAGGGAGGCTGGAACTCCTGCCTTAGACGGCACAACTGGGACCTTCTCTGTAGGTCTCCCAGCAGGGGTCTCTGAGGTGGCAGGAAGCTGGAGCCTGGGTGAGGGTTCCAGAGCAGGGGTCTCTTGTGTAGACGGCACAACTCTGGTCCCGGGAGCCGGAATGAGCGGGGATGCCGCTTCTGGAGGTTGGGCGAGCGGGGGTTCCGCTGCTGGAGCCGGAATGAGCAGGGATGCCGCTTCTGGAGGTTGGGCGAGCGGGGGTTCCGCTGCTGGAGCCGGAAGGAGAGGGGGTNCGGGCATCTGGTTAGGATGCCTCCTGGATGCCTCCCTGGTGAGGTTTTCTGGGCACGTCCAACCAGGAGGAGATCTAAAGGAAGACCCAGGACACGATGGAGGGACTATGTTTCTCAGCTGGTCAGGGATCATTTTGGGATTCCCCTGGAGGAGCTGGCCCATGTGGCTGGGGAGAGGGAGGTCTGGGCTTCTCTGGTTAGGCTGCTGCCCCCATGACCCGACTCCGGACAAGCGGAGGAAAATGGATGTTAAAAAAAAGTTACTCAACACCTATTTTGATCAATCTTTTCATATTTAGGCTTTACTGTTGATACTTGTGGTAAAACCTTCTGTCACGAATTGCTGCGCTGAAGGTGAAGGAGGAGGACCCAAATGCAGGTGAGGCGGTTGAAAAGGTTTTAATGAAAGAACAGAATACGCAGGACTGACTGAAACACAACTGACAACTAACAATGACTCGACCAGGAACAGAAAACAGGCAGGGCTTAAATACATGAGGAGGGTGAACTGGTGATTAGGAGACGAGAGGCAGGTGGGATAAATTAACGTGAACAAGGAACTGAACAGAACTGGGGAGACAGGACAGAATGTGACATCATCCTCCAGCCCTGGAGGTGATCAGAAGGACCTGCAGAGCAAAATCTTTTTGCTTATGCTTCAGTGTGTCTAGATTTCTAAGCTACACAAGATCAGCAGAAGAGAAACGTCCACGCAAAATGTTTCACTTCCTGTAGTCAGACAGAGCAGAGATGAGTGAACCTGCAGCTGATCTAATGTTAGATAGAACATTCTCCAGATGGACATACGCCCGTTACTTTAAGTTTGTGACGAATAAGGATATGAAGAACATTGTAGTCAAATGCTCTTTACACCTAAAGAACTGTTGTTATATCCGACTGTTTTAACAACAACCCCTAGCCCAGTTTGATACCACATCACCATCCACTGGATGTGTGATGAGCTACTTGAGCATCATGAGCTACATTTAGATTCCCAAATCCATATTATTTTGGTGAAAGTAACTTAAAGTAATGCAAAAGTAGTGTAATGCCTTACATTTTAAAATCAGTAATATTGTAATGTAACAAATTACTTTAAAATGTGAGTAACAAGTAATAAATATTGCATTACAGTTTTGAAGTAACTTGCCCAACACTGCTTATAGATTATGTAAAACTTTCTAAAGTCACAATTATCATCGGTTATTATAAGATCATGATGCACCAGATATTTATTAATGATTAAACATTCTTAAATGATAATATAAATATTGTTGAAATGTAAAAAAAAAAAAACCTTTTCAGGTTATTCCTTTCCAGCTGTCTCCTTGAGATAAAATCCTGGTTTTCATCAAACTTCCTGAAATTCAACAGCAATAAAACTGAAATTCTGATCATAGGGAAACCCTCAATTCTTAACAAATCTCCCAGCATATCAATTAACATAGATAATTCCTCCATCCTTCCTTCCCCCCATGTAAAGAGTCTGGGTGTCATCCTTGACAGCACTTTATCATTCAAAGCCCAAATCAACACCATTCGCTCTGCCTACTTTCACTTAGGCAACATTAATTGACTTCGCCCCTCTGTCACTCCCCATGCTACAGCCATCCTCGTACACAGCCTAGTCACTTCTGGGACTGATTACTGTAACTCTCTCCTCTTTGGTCTTCCCCACAAGTCTCTTCATCGGCTCCAACTCCTCCAAAATGCTGCTGCACGGATCATCACTCAAACCCCCTCCAGATATCATGTTGAGGGGCAGCTTTTTGACCCACGACATACAGAATCACAAACGGGAACCAGGTAACAAAGTCCAGGGCAATATGAGACCAAGGACGAGTGGGTACCGGGAGAGGACTGAGAAGACCAACGGGAGGCTGCTCTTGTTCCGGGCACATGTGTGACAGGCACTGATGTATTCACGGACGTCTTTGAACATGGAGGGCCACCAGAAGGACCTACGGAGGAGTGCTAGAGTGCGACCAACCCCAGGGTGGATGGAAAACTTGGTTGTATGGGCCCAATGAATAAGGGCACCCCTAACACGGGTAGGTATGTAGGTCTTGTGTGGTGGGCCAGTACCTGGGTTAGGCTCTGTTCGTTGGGCTTCCAGGATCTTATTGGTAATGTCCCAAGAGACGGCACCAACGATGCAGGATGGTGGCAGGATGGAGGCTGGTTCGGGGTCTTTATCAGCAGAGTACAATCTGGACAGGGCGTCTGGTTTCACGTTCTTTGATCCGGGTCTGAAAGAGATGATGAAATTGAAACGGGAGAAAAACAACGACCAACGGGACTGACGGGGGTTTAGCCTCTTGGCTTCCTTCAGGTATGACAGATTTTTGTGGTCAGTCCAAATGATGATGGGGTGCTCCGCTCCCTCCAGCCAGTGCCGCCATTCCTCCAGTGCCAGTTTTATGGCCAGCAGTTCCCGATCCCCGACGTCGTAGTTCTGCTCTGCTGCCGAAAGACGCCGGGAGAAGAAGGCACACGGATGGAGGCAATGGTCAGATGGAGAGACCTGGGAGAGAACAGCACCTACACCAGAGTCAGAGGCATCAACTTCCAGCGTAAACTGAGAGGATGTGTCGGGACGTGTGAGAACTGGTGCTTGGGTGAACTTGGACTTGAGGGCCTGGAAAGACTCCTCGGCCTCAGGGGACCATATGAAGGTCTTATTGACAGAGGTGAGTTGAGTGATTGGGGTGGCAGTTTGACTGTAATCCTTAATAAAGCGGCGGTAGAAATTTGCAAAGCCCAGAAAACATTGAAGTTCCTTACGTGTGGTGGGAGTTGGCCAGGTGAGAACGGAGTTGACCTTGTCCGGGTCTGTCTTAAGCCGCCCGCTCTCCAGAATGAATCAGAGGAATTTAACAGAGGTGACATGAAATTCACATTTTTCTGCCTTCACATAAAGACGGTTCTCCAGGAGGCGCTGAAGGACAGCTCGGACATGTTGTCTGTGTTCTGTGGGAGATCTGGAAAAAATGAGAATGTCATCCAGGTAAACGGTCACAAACTTATTGAGGTAGTCACTGAGGCTCGGTCCTTGCTGAACACCATATGTAGGTCATGATAGGCCTCTGGTATTCCTGACAGGTCGGGAGGAGCCGGTGGGTTGGAGACTGGAACAGAGAGTGAAGCAGCATGGAGACAATGTGTCAGACAGAAAGTACTCCAGGCGGATACTTGGCCCATCTTCCAGTTGACTTGGGGATTGTGGGTGACCAACCAGTCGTGCCCCAGGACCACTGGTGAATGGGGAGATGGGAACACAAAGAAGGAGATCTTTTCATGATGGTTGCCTGAGACAAGCAGGTTTACCGGAACAGTCTGGTGTGTAATAGCGGTAAGGGAGTTCCCGTCCAGGGATGATGCTCTCAACGGAGTGGGGAGGAGAATCGTGGGGATGCCAAGCTTGTTGACTACAGATAGATCCAGCATGTTCCGTTCGCAGCCAGAATCCAGCAGAGCCTTCAAAACACAAGTACCTTGGTTATACATCACAGTACACGGAAGAGAACATCGGGAATTGGAGTCTTCACCGTTACCACCCACCAATAGACCCGGAACTACTGGCGGGCTTGGCCTTTTAAACGTAGCTGACAGTTGGAGACCACGTGACCAGGCNTCCGCTTCTGGAGGTTGGGCGAGCGGGGGTTCCGCTTCTGGAGGTTGGGCGAGCGGGGGTTCCGCTTCTGGAGGTTGGGCGAGCGGGGGATCCGCTTCTGGAGGTTGGGCGAGCGGGGGTTCCGCTTCTGGAGGTTGGGCGAGCGGGGGTTCCGCTTCTGGAGCCGGAGTGAGCGGGGGTTCCGCTTCTGGAGCCGGAGTGAGCGGGGGTTCCGCTTCTGGAGCCGGAGTGAGCGGGGGTTCCGCTTCTGGGGCCGGAGTGAGCGGGGGTTCCGCTTCTGGAGCCGGAGTGAGCGGGGGTTCCGCTTCTGGAGCCGGAGGGAGTGCCTGGACTTCCAGAGCCAACTGGTGAACCAGTGGAGACAGAGCCTCGATCTGGAACAGCCGGAGGTTGGTGATGGCCTGAAGCCGGGCTACCTCAGCCTGCAGGCGAGCGAACTCGCCATGGTCGTCTGCAGGCTCGATCCCCGGGCCCGGAATCGGCTGACCTGGCAGGGGCAGCTGGAGCTGTGACTCTGCGTCAGGCGGCGCAGCTTTGGAGGACCGGCGTCGTCGTCCGGATCCTCTGCGGGTCTCCCTGCTGGGTCCTTGGTTGGGTCGAGTCATTCTGTCACGATTGCTGCGCTGAGGTGAGGATGAGGACCCAAATGCAGGAGAATGAAGAAGCAGGTGAGGCGGTAGAAAGGTTTTAATGAAGAGTAAACTGAACACACTAACACGCAGGACTGACTGAAACACAACTGACAACTAACAATGACTCGACCAGGAACAGAAAACAGGCAGGGCTTAAATACATGAGGAGGGTGAACTGGTGATTAGGAGACGAGAGGCAGGTGGGATAAATTAACGTGAACAAGGAACTGAACAGAACTGGGGAGACAGGACAGAATGTGACATCATCCTCCAGCCCTGGAGGTGATCAGAAGGACCTGCAGAGCAAAATCTTTTTGCTTATGCTTCAGTGTGTCTAGATTTCTAAGCTACACAAGATCAGCAGAAGAGAAACGTCCACGCAAAATGTTTCACTTCCTGTAGTCAGACAGAGCAGAGATGAGTGAACCTGCAGCTGATCTAATGTTAGATAGAACATTCTCCAGATGGACATACGCCCGTTACTTTAAGTTTGTGACGAATAAGGATATGAAGAACATTGTAGTCAAATGCTCTTTACACCTAAAGAACTGTTGTTATATCCGACTGTTTTAACAACAACCCCTAGCCCAGTTTGATACCACATCACCATCCACTGGATGTGTGATGAGCTACTTGAGCATCATGAGCTACATTTAGATTCCCAAATCCATATTATTTTGGTGAAAGTAACTTAAAGTAATGCAAAAGTAGTGTAATGCCTTACATTTTAAAATCAGTAATATTGTAATGTAACAAATTACTTTAAAATGTGAGTAACAAGTAATAAATATTGCATTACAGTTTTGAAGTAACTTGCCCAACACTGCTTATAGATTATGTAAAACTTTCTAAAGTCACAATTATCATCGGTTATTATAAGATCATGATGCACCAGATATTTATTAATGATTAAACATTCTTAAATGATAATATAAATATTGTTGAAATGTAAAAAAAAAAAAAACCTTTTCAGGTTATTGCTTTCCAGCTGTCTCCTTGAGATAAAATCCTGGTTTTCATCAAACTTCCTGAAATTCAACAGCAATAAAACTGAAATTCTGATCATAGGGAAACCCTCAATTCTTAACAAATCTCCCAGCATATCAATTAACATAGATAATTCCTCCATCCTTCCTTCCCCCCATGTAAAGAGTCTGGGTGTCATCCTTGACAGCACTTTATCATTCAAAGCCCAAATCAACAACACCATTCGCTCTGCCTACTTTCACTTAGGCAACATTAATTGACTTCGCCCCTCTGTCACTCCCCATGCTACAGCCATCCTCGTACACAGCCTAGTCACTTCTGGGACTGATTACTGTAACTCTCTCCTCTTTGGTCTTCCCCACAAGTCTCTTCATCGGCTCCAACTCCTCCAAAATGCTGCTGCACGGATCATCACTCAAACCCCCTCCAGATGTCATGTTGAGGGGCAGCTTTTTGACCCACGACATACAGAATCACAAACGGGAACCAGGTAACAAAGTCCAGGGCAATATGAGACCAAGGAAGAGTGGGTACCGGGAGAGGATTGAGAAGACCAACGGGAGGCTGCTCTTGTTCCGGGCACATGTGTGACAGGCACTGATGTATTCACGGACGTCTTTGAACATGGAGGGCCACCAGAAGGACCTACGGAGGAGCGCTAGAGTGTGACCAACCCCAGGGTGGATGGAAAACTTGGCCGTGTGTGCCCAATGAATAAGGGCACCCCTAACATGGGTAGGTATGTAGGTCTTGTGTGGTGGGCCAGTACCTGGGTTGGGCTCTGTTCGTTGGGCTTCCAGGATCTTATTGGTAATGTCCCAAGAGACGGCACCAACGATGCAGGATGGTGGCAGGATGGAGGCTGGTTCGGGGTCTTTATCAGCAGAGTACAATCTGGACAGGGCGTCTGGTTTCACGTTCTTTGATCCGGGTCTGAAAGAGATGATGAAATTGAAACGGGAGAAAAACAACGACCAACGGGACTGACGGGGGTTTAGCCTCTTGGCTTCCTTCAGGTATGACAGATTTTTGTGGTCAGTCCAAATGATGATGGGGTGCTCCGCTCCCTCCAGCCAGTGCCGCCATTCCTCCAGTGCCAGTTTTATGGCCAGCAGTTCCCGATCCCCGACGTCGTAGTTCTGCTCTGCTGCCGAAAGACGCCGGGAGAAGAAGGCACACGGATGGAGGCAATGGTCAGATGGAGAGACCTGGGAGAGAACAGCACCTACACCAGAGTCAGAGGCATCAACTTCCAGCGTAAACTGAGAGGATGTGTCGGGACGTGTGAGAACTGGTGCTTGGGTGAACTTGGACTTGAGGGCCTGGAAAGACTCCTCGGCCTCAGGAGACCATATGAAGGTCTTATTGACAGAGGTGAGTTGAGTGAGTGGGGTGGCAGTTTGACTGTAATCCTTGATAAAGCGGCGGTAGAAATTTGCAAAGCCCAGAAAACGTTGAAGTTCCTTACGTGTGGTGGGAGTTGGCCAGGTGAGAACGGAGTTGACCTTGTCCGGGTCTGTCTTCAGCCGCCCGCTCTCCAGAATGAATCCGAGGAATTTAACAGAGGTGACATGAAATTCACATTTTTCTGCCTTCACATAAAGACGGTTCTCCAGGAGGCGCTGAAGGACAGCTCGGACATGTTGTCTGTGTTCTGTGGGAGATCTGGAAAAAATGAGAATGTCATCCAGGTAAACGGTCACAAACTTATTGAGGTAGTCACTGAGGCTCGGTCCTTGCTGAACACCATATGTAGGTCATGATAGGCCTCTGGTATTCCTGACAGGTCGGGAGGAGCCGGTGGGTTGGAGACTGGAACAGAGAGTGAAGCAGCATGGAGACAATGTGTCAGACAGAAAGTACTCCAGGCGGATACTTGGCCCATCTTCCAGTCGACTTGGGGATTGTGGGTGACCAACCAGTCGTGCCCCAGGACCACTGGTGAATGGGGAGATGGGAACACAAAGAAGGAGATCTTTTCATGATGGTTGCCTGAGACAAGCAGGTTTACCGGAACAGTCTGGTGTGTAATAGCGGTAAGGGAGTTCCCGTCCAGGGATGATGCTCTCAACGGAGTGGGGAGGAGAATCGTGGGGATGCCAAGCTTGTTGACTACAGATAGATCCAGCATGTTCCGTTCGCAGCCAGAATCCAGCAGAGCCTTCAAAACACAAGTACCTTGGTTATACATCACAGTACACGGAAGAGAACATCGGGAATTGGAGTCTTCACCGTTACCACCCACCAATAGACCCGGAACTACTGGCGGGCTTGGCCTTTTAAACGTAGCTGACAGTTGGAGACCACGTGACCAGGCTGACCACAGTAGAGGCAGAGGTTGGAGGTTAACCGACGTTGTCGTTCCTCCTGGGTTAATCGGGTCCTTCCGATTTGCATTGGTTCTTCCATTGGTGCATTGGTGGGGGGAGTGACTGAGCTCTGTGATGTTCTGGTAGGAGGTAATGGAACCATTGGAGCAGAGGATGGAGCAGAGGATGGACCTCTAGGACGATCCTTGAGTCTCCTCTCAATCTTTATGGCCAGGGTAATAAGTTCTTCTAAGGAGTCGGGCTCTGGGCATAATGCTAGCTGATCTTTTATGCGCTTGTTCAGGGCTTGGGAAAAAGCTCCCTGACGTGAGCTGTCGTCTAAGGTGGAGATCGTAGCTAGTGTGCGGAATTCAACAGCAAATTCTGCAACAGACTGTTTCCCCTGGTGGAGGTTCCACACCCGTTTGGCTATTTCAGCAGGAGACTCCGATGTACTAAATGTTTGCTTAAACTCTGACAAAAAACGGGAGAGGGGACCCTTCAGGAAATTAACATCACTGCATCTAGCTTCAGCCCACTCTAAAGCCCTGCCTCTAAGCAGACCGATTATGTATGAGATTTTAACGGAATCCCTAGCAAAAGATTCAGGTGATCTTTCAAAAGCCAGTCTGCATTGTAGTAAAAAACCACGGCTTTTGTCATACTCACCGGAGAAGGTGTCAGATGGCGGTGCGTCGGCAACCCGGAAGTTTTCTGCGGGAGACGGAACCGGAAGTGCGGACGGAGAGGAAACCGAAGGCTGGGCTGAAGGTTCCGGAGGAACTAAGGTTTCAGTGAGGTGACGCAACATGGCGTTCATCTGGAATAACCGCTGGTTAACATTAGAAACCTGTTCCAGGAGAGTCTGAATGGAGTGTTCATGTCGGGCTAAGGTATCGGAAATGACTGGTGGGACTGTTACTGGCGGATGGGATTCTGTAATGGGGTCGTTTGTCTGGCTGGATGATTCTGTCATGTTGAGGGGCAGCTTTTGGACCCACGACATACAGAATCACAAACGGGAACCAGGTAAGTAGAGAATAATATTTATTACAAAAATGAGGAACTGAAAGGGGCAGATAACGGGAACAGAAGGCGCTGCGGAAACAGGTCGCAGGATATCCAAGGTGGGGTTCTGGGGAAGGAGAGAGAGTAAATATCTAGGAGGACTGGTGAGAAAGCAGCGCTCTGAAGGTCTTACGGTTTCCTAGGGGCAGCGAGGAGTGAGGAGAGGGCAGAGCAGGTCCGGGTGAGCTGGTGGGAGCAGGGAGCGGCTGAGAGCGAGCGGCCAGGGGAACAGCAGTGTAACGTGGCGTGCAGGTATCCGGTCAGGTATGGAGTGGAGATGAGATGAGGCTGTGAACCTGGAGCAAGGACAGGCAGGTTAGTTGAATTTGCAGGAGACAGGTTTGCAAGTGCAACAATCTATGGAAGACAGGTCAGAAGGCTAGAGCTACCCAAACAGAGTAATCATCCGGCGTGGTGTTGAGTCACACTGCTCCTTAAATCTCCTGAGCCTTGATGACAGGATCAGCAGCAGCTGGGAACTCTCAGCCACGCCCACCTGCAAACAAGACTCAGACACAGGCAGCTCACCCTGGACCATGACACCAGAGATCACATCAGCCCTGTTCTCAGCATCTCCACTGGCTGCCAATAGAACACAGAATCTCCTTCAAAATCCTGATCCTCACCTACAAATGTATTCATTGTCTCGCCCCTCCTTACCTCTCTGATCTCATCCATGTTGCTGTCCCATCCCACTCCCTTAGGTCTTCCTCTGTCATTCACCTCATGGTTCCTCCAGCACATCTCACCACCGTTGAAAATAGAGCTTTCAGTCGCTCTGCTCCTCGGCTCTGGAACTCACTTCCTCCTCACATCCGAACTGCCTATGTGTATATAGATGTATCCTTGTTTTTTTATCTTCTTCTAATTACCTTTTGAGTGATGGTGCTGCTGTGACAAGTGAATTTCCCCACTGTGGGATCAATAAAGTCTATTCTATTCTAACTGTAAACTCTTATAAACCATCAGTATGTCAAAGAAAGTGAACACATGAAGGTTTGTAACATTTGTGGGAAATCCCTGATCTGATGTAAATGTGAACCCTTCAGCCATAAAAGACTTACCAGGAAACATCTGACAGATGAACAGGCCCATTCCATCGTGTGTTAGATTTAAATGAAATGACCCATGCTTGTATAGCGCCTTTCAGAGTCAGAGGACTCCAAAGCTCTTTACACTACAGTGAATCATTCATCCATTCATACACCGATTCACACCCTGGTGGTGATGAACTACATGTAGCCACACCTGCGCTGGGGCGCACTGACAGAAGCGAGGCTTCCGAGTGCAGGCACCNAGCGGTTCCAGTTCTTTCCTCTATTTGACAGAACTTGTTTTACACCAGTTAATCTGCAGATGATTGTTTTTCAGCTTCTGGAGGAGAACATCTTCCAGTTTGTGAAGACGGAGCTGAAAAAAATTTACAAAGTTCTGGCTGAAGATGACCCAGAAGGCCTGGTGAGCCAGAACAGGGAGGAGGTTTTGGGTCGAAGCAACAGAAACATGTTTGTGAACATCACGATGAACTTCCTGAGAGGAATGGAGCACGGGGAGCTGGCTGACAACCTACAGGAGAGTAAGTGACTCAAGGGAAGAAAGACTGTTACTAAAATCTGCTGCAGATTTATTTTTTCTTCTGGGCTGAAAAAGTAAATCTGTTTATGATGTTGGGAGTCCTGTCACCTGTTCACTCAACTCCAGTCGCTACTTTTCCACCTCTCAGCGCGGCTCGTCTCAGTTTAGGTGGTTTTCCATCACAGCTCAGAACTGGCTGGGGGGGGTCCTCCAGAGTTTGAAAAGTAACACGAGGTGATCTGTACGCGACACAAAACAACACAACAACAGAGGACATGGTAGCGATGTTGAACATAGTCGTGTTTATTGTCAAACTCCGAGAAAACCCGAAAAAGGCTACGGTTACCTGTGACTCCGCCCCCTAGCCAATGAGTGATCAAGATATTTTGATGTCTTGTATTTGGCCCGAGTTGGTACACTTGGAACCATAGACATGAATATGTAGACGCCCCATTGGGCGCTGGAGAGCGTAACAGCGTCACCGCCATATTGGATGGGTCTCCTCATTCTCCAAAGTCAACACAGAGTGAGCAACTATACCCGTTTTTGTGCAGCCTACGGTTGAAAACAGATCACGTGGGATTACTGTTGACTTTTCTAGCCTACCTGATGGGATGTTATATTTTAATGATCATGCCATACCATGTGTCTGATTTTGTGGAAAAGCTTGATAAAATGTGTTTTTTAGCTGGGTAAGCACCTTCCTCAGTAGAAATTAATGCACTGGGGGTGAATGTGACCCAAGTAAGATGGCGGCCAGCCACTATGGCAGCTCCCATAGGCAGCGCCAGTCCACTGGGAGTCTACGTATATATGTCTGTGTTTGGAACCATATTGAAGCAGGTACAGTAGAAGGTGCAGCTACCTGGTACCCGTTACTCGTGGAAACGCCTCAGAACCAGTCTGAACCAGTTCTAGCTGCACTGAGTTGGTACTGGTGGAAAAGGGTCATAAAGAAAATCACATCCAAGTCAAATCAACGATGTCGGCCTACAAATTCCTAAATGGAATGGCTCCCATCTACGGGAATCCTTTTGCAAATAATAATAATATAATAATAATTCATCGAACTTATATAGCGCTTTGTTAGGACACTCAAAGACGCTGCATGCACTCACACATTCACACACTGCTGATGATGGTAAGCTACTGAGTAGCCACAGCCGCCCTGGGGCGGTCTGACAGAGGCGAGGCTGCATTGTTGTGCCATCGGCCCCTCTGACCACCACCAACAGAGGCAATTCGGGTTAGGTGTCTTGCCCAAGGACACAACGATGGCGACAGACCGAGTGGGACGCGAACCCCGAGCGGGGCGTCCACTTAACTCCTATGCCACCGTCGCCCCAAAGGCTGATGTCACAAATCTGTCACTTTGGTCATCTAAGGATTGTCGGCTAACATTGTCAACCCCACACTCGAGAAAATCCAGACTCTACCTGTCGTTCCACGCTCTTACAGAGCATCTCCTAGTCTAGCACCTGCCCTGCTCTACTGCTCTCCTCCCTCGATGCTTAAACCGGTTACCTCTGACTGGCACTCGTTCCTGGTGCCTCGACAGTAACTGCACCGTTACATCCTCGTGTGTAAGTTCTTTGGATTAAAGCGTCGGACAAACACATGAACATAATAACACTGTTTTGTTTTTCTAGAGGCTCGATGTTCAGAGAGCAGAGAAGAAATCAAGTCCCAAATGAAGAAGAAGTTCCAGGTGATGTTTAATGAGATCTTTACATCATCAGCCCTGACGCTGCCAAACAACGTTCACATCACAGAGGGCGGGGCTGGAGGGGTCAACGAGGAACACGAGGTCAGACAGATAGAAGCAGCTTCTAGGAAACCTCACAGACCAGAGACCACCATCAGACATGAAGACATCTTTAAAGTCCCACCTGGAAGAGATGAACCAATCAGAACAGTGATGACTAAAGGAGTGGCCGGCATCGGGAAGACCGTCCTGACCCAGAAGTTCACTCTGGACTGGGCTGAAGATCAAAGCAACCAGAACATCCAGTTGATGTTTCCGTTCACCTTCAGAGAGCTGAATGTGCTGAAAGAGAAGAAGTTCAGCTTGGTGGAACTTGTTCATCACTTCTTCTCTGAAACCAAAGAAATCTGCAGCTTTGAAGACTTCCAGGTGGTCTTCATCTTTGATGGTCTGGATGAGTGTCGACTTCCTCTGGACTTCCACAACAACGAGGTCCTGACTGATGTTACAGAGTCCACCTCAGTGGATGTTCTGCTGACCAACCTCATCAAGGGGAACCTGCTTCCCTCTGCTCTCCTCTGGATCACCTCAAGACCTGCAGCAGCCAATCAGATCCCTCCTGAGTGTGTTGGCATGGTGACAGAGATCAGAGGGTTCACCGACCTCCAGAAGGAGGAGTACTTCAGGAAGAGGTTCAAAGACAAAACGAGGGCCAACAGGATCATCTCCCACATGAAGACATCAAGAACCTTCAGCTTCATGTGTCACATCCCGGTCTTCTGCTGGATCAACGCTACAGTCCTGGAGGATGTGATGAAGACCAGAGATGAAGGAGACCTGCCCAGGACCCTGACTGAGATGTACGTCCACCTTCTGGTGGTCCAGACCAAAGGCTCTAAAACTTATCCAGCCTGGAGTTCAGAGAGCAGCAAGATGGTGGAGTCTCTGGGAAAACTGGCTTTTGATCAGCTGCAGAAAGGAAACCTGATCTTCTACGAGTCAGACCTGATAGAGTCTGACGTCAACATCAGAGCAGCAGGAGTGTTCACTCAGATCTTTAAAGAGGAGAGAGGACTCTACCTGGAAAAGGTCTTCTGCTTCGTCCATCTGAGTGTTCAGGAGTTTCTGGCTGCTCTTCATGTCCATCTGACCTTCATCAACTCTGGAGTCAACCTGATGGACAAAACGACCCCAGATCTAAGAAAGAACCCTAAACTAACACACCTCTGCCAGAGTGCCATAGACGAGGCCTTAGAGAGTCCAAATGGTCACCTGGACTTGTTCCTCCGGTTCCTCCTGGGTCTTTCACTACCAGCCAATCAGAACCTTCTACCTGACCTGCTGACACAAACAGGAAGCTCACAAACCAATCAGGAAACAGTGGAGTACATCAAGAAGAAGCTCAATGAGAACCTGTCAGTAGAGAAGAGCATCAACCTGTTCCACTGTCTGAATGAACTCCAGGATCGTTCTCTGGTGGAGGAGATCCAGCAGTCTCTGAAGTCAGGAAGTCTCTCCACAGATAATCTGTCTCCTGCTCAGTGGTCCGCTCTGGTCTTCATCCTTCTGTCACCAGACCAAGATCTGGACGTGTTTGACCTGAAGAAGTACTTTCCTTCAGAGGAGGCTCTCCTGAGGCTGCTGCCGGTGGTCAAAGTCTCCAACAAAGCTCTGTAGGTGGACTTGTTAAAAGATCCTGATGTGCTGAATGTTCTTCATGGTGACCAACACATCTTGTTGGTGTTTCTTCACAGGCTGGGTACCTGTAACCTTTCAGAGAGGAGCTGTGAAGCTCTGTCCTCCGTCCTCAGCTCTGAGTCTTCTAACCTGACAGAGCTGGACCTGAGCAACAACAACCTGCAGGACTCAGGAGTCAAGCTTCTGTCAGCTGGACTCACAAGTCCAAACTGCAGACTGGAAGTTCTCAGGTCAGGATCCTGTTGATCGTTTTAACCCAACCAACCTGCTTCACCTGAAATTCAGCAGAAATATGGAAATCTCTCTCTTGCATCCTAAGTTTATTTATATTTTTTTATTTATTTTCCAGTCTTTCAGGTTGTCTGGTCACAGAAGAAGGTTGTGCTTCTCTGGCTTCAGCTCTGAGCTCCAACCCGTCCCACCTGAGAGAGCTGGACCTGAGCTACAACCATCCAGGAGCAACGGGAGAGGAGCTGCTCTCAGCCGGACTACAGGATCCAGGATGGAGCCTGGAGACTCTCAGGTCTGAGCAGTAAAAC
>SSNS01000501.1:260603-272110 GCA_006937985.1 Aphyosemion australe | reverse complement strand
AGCCTGGAGTTCAGAGAGCAGCAAGATGGTGGAGTCTCTGGGAAAACTGGCTTTTGATCAGCTGCAGAAAGGAAACCTGATCTTCTACGAGTCAGACCTGATAGAGTCTGACGTCAACATCAGAGCAGCAGGAGTGTTCACTCAGATCTTTAAAGAGGAGAGAGGACTCTACCAGGAAAAGGTCTTCTGCTTCGTCCATCTGAGTGTTCAGGAGTTTCTGGCTGCTCTTCATGTCCATCTGACCTTCATCAACTCTGGAGTCAACCTGTTAGCAGGAAAACAAAACACACAAAAGATGTCCAAAGTCTTTAAAAATAAACCAAAATTTAAAAACCTCTACCAGAGTGCCATAGACAAGGCCTTAGAGAGTCCAAATGGTCACCTGGACTTGTTCCTCCGGTTCCTCCTGGGTCTTTCACTACCAGCCAATCAGAACCTTCTACCTGACCTGCTGACACAAACAGGAAGCTCACAAACCAATCAGGAAACAGTGGAGTACATCAAGAAGAAGATCAGTGAGGACCTGTCAGTAGAGAAGAGCATCAACCTGTTCCACTGTCTGAATGAACTCCAGGATCGTTCTCTGGTGGAGGAGATCCAGCAGTCTCTGAAGTCAGGAAGTCTCTCCACAGATAATCTGTCTCCTGCTCAGTGGTCCGCTCTGGTCTTCATCCTTCTGTCACCAGAAGATCTGGACGTGTTTGACCTGAAGAAGTACTCAGCTTCAGAGGAGGCTCTCCTGATGCTGCTGCCGGTGGTCAAAGCTTCTAACAAAGTCCTGTAGGTGGATTTAAGTTTCAAATGTTTAAACATGACAAATTTAAATCAAAGTTTTATGTTCATGTTAATCTTTCTTCAGGCTGAGTAACTGCAACCTCACAGAGAAGAGCTCTGCAGCTCTTTCTTCAGTACTGACCTCACAGTCCTCTAGTCTGAGGGAACTGGACCTGAGCAACAACAGCCTCCAGGATTTAGGAGTTAAGCGGATGTTTCCTGGTCTACAAAGTCCACAATGCAAGCTGGAAGCTCTCAGGTCAGGAGACAACGGGTGGACGACAAGAACACGGGTTTTAGTACTTTAACGCTTCCACAAACGCTGTACATCACTGTCACTTCTTATTCCAGAATGACTTCCTGTGACCTTTCCCAGGAAAGCTGTGAAACGTTTTCGGTGATTCTCGGCGCTCACATCTCCGGTCTGAGGCGGTTGGACCTGAACAGCAACAACCTGCAGGATACAGGAGTTACGCTGCTTTCTGTTGGGCTGAAGAGTCCAACATGTAAACTGGAAACTATCAGGTCAGCGCGGAGTCAGTTCACTTCAGTACTTTATTATGAACTTTGTACTAAAGCCGACTCTAAACTTTAAATTCACTCAAAGCTGCTGAAGTTCTCTCTGAGCTGCACATGCATGCTGAAGGTGAAAACGTTCTCCAACCCCATCGCCTGCATTAGCTGCAGAGAGGAAACAGGCGGGAAAACGATCGGGTCAGAAAAAGCCTCTCTCCTACTTCACAGGGAATATTGGTATTCATGGCCCCGCCCATTTTGGCTTTGGGACCATAGACATGAGTACGTAGACGCTCCATTGAGCGTAACAGTGTTGCGCCATATTGGATGGGTCTCCTCACTCTGCAAAGTCAACACAGAGTGAGCAACTATGCCCGTTTTTGTGCAGCCTACAGTTGCATTATTATTATTATTGAAAACAGATCATGTGAAATTACTATTGACTTTTCTAGGCTACCTGATGGGATTTTATATTTTAATTTATTTTGTTTAATTATGTTTATATTTTAATTATCATGCCATACCACATGTCTGATTTTGTGAAAAAGCTTGATAAAAGGTGTTTTTTAGCTGGGTAAGCACCTTCCTCAGTAGAAATGAATGCACTGGGGGTGAATGGAGACCTAACTAAGATGGCCGCCGGCCACTACGTCAGCGCCAGTCCACGAGGCGTCTACGTATACATGTCTGTGTTTGGGACACCCATGGGAAAGCAGAGGCTAGCAGAAGCTAACAGTTAGCAACTCCACAACGTGTCGGAACACGTTCTGGGTTGTGTTATATGTGGAGATAAAACATCAATGTTGCATTTTTTACCAAAGTTTTAACGTTTTCTGAGTTTAGTTAAAGAAGGCAGCAGATGAGTCACGTTGCTGTTAGCCAATCAGAAGTGAGACGTGTGCATATCATGAATATTAATAAGAGTCGTAATCCTGCCCCCCCAATCCTGATAAACTTCTAATCCCTGAAACAGAAGCGCCTGAGCTTTTTTCCACTGAAAATGAATCACAATGAATGTATTCATACTAGAGACCACAGCAGGTTTATTGAAAAACCTTCAGAACTTTAAGGACTGGTCGTGATTTGTGGACAGGTACTAAGATACCTGTTCTGTAAACAACCTCAGTTTGGAGAAAATAAACAAGCTAACTCTCAAACTACTTTCTATTTTTCACATTCTAGTTGTTCAAACATCTTTTTGTTCATAAGATTTCCACAGAAACCCTCTCTCCCAGTTTCAGTACCTTCCAGAATGAGCCATTTCAGGGCTTTGTCACTTTAAGGAAGACAAGCTGGCTGTGGCCACGCCCACCCTTCTCCTGATAGGCTGTTATGAAGTGAGAAGCTCAGATATCCAGGAGAGGCTCGAAGTGAAGCTACTTCTCCTTCAGCCTGGGGGGGTGTGTGTGTGTGTGTGTGCTAATGCTAATGTCCCTTATTGTGATGTCATAAACGTGATGGAGGCAGTAGTGCTGGTGGTCGGAGGGACCGGTGGTGCGTGTGTTCGACAGCCTTGCCTCCGTCAGTGCACTCCAGGGCAGCTGTGGCTACAACGTAGCTCATCACCACCAGCGTGTGAATGACTGATGTGTTGTAAAGTGCCTTGGGGGGTCACAGGCTTCCAGAAGGACCTATATAAATACAGGCCATTTACCATTTTACATCACAAGGAAAAAAAGCTGCAAACAGAGAGTTTTACATACCGCGTCTCCTTTGAAACCCTTTTCCTGACGAGTCCATGTTTTACAGCATGAGGTCCTGTTACCTCTCAGAGCAAAGCTGTGAAACTCTGAGCTCCGTCCTGAGCTGCGAGTCCTGCAGCCTGAGGTCTCTGAACCTGAGCAACAACCACCTGGGAGACTCAGGAGTGAAGCTGCTTTCTGTCGGGCTGCAGAGTCCTCGCTGTAAAATGGAAACGGTTGTGTTAGTATTGCATTTATTATTATTTATTGTTACAGAAGCATTACCTAAAATAAAGTTACTTTACAAAACCATCTGAAAAATCACGTTAAAATAATCCTTTTTATTTTGTGTCTTAAGACTGTGTGGATGTAAACTCTCAGAGGGAAGCTGTGAAGCTCTGTCCTCCGTTCTCAGCTCTCAGAGCTCCAGTCTGAAGGAACTGGACCTGAGTAACAACCACCTGAAGGATTCAGGCGTGAAGCTGCTCTGTGTGGGACTGGAGAGTCCACTTTGTGACCTGGAAGCTTTAAGGTCAGGAAACATCTGGTTATGTTTCAGGGTCCAAACGTCCGTGTTCTCATCACGTCTCTTTGGCTGTAGACTGTCAGGTTGTCTGATCTCAGAGAAAGGGTGTGTTTCTCTGGCTTCTGCTCTGAGCTCCAACCCGTCCCACCTCAGAGAGCTGGACCTGAGCTACAACCATCCAGGAGACCTGGGGGGGAGAATGCTGCTATCTGAGCAGAAGGATCCACACTGGAGACTGGAGACTCTCAGGTAAGAAGAAAGTTCCCATCATCAAAATCACGCTGCTATGATGTCACCTTCTAGTGTTCGTCATTGGTCCAGGACCACGTCAGTCAGAATGTCCTGGACCAGGTGTTCTTACCTGGTGGATGAACGTCTCAGGTGTTCCTGCACGTCTGGGAATAAAATCAGTGCCAAGAGAATAAAGATGAGATCGGCTCCAGGTTTCCATCTCTGTTTAGTCTGTTAGAAGTTTGGTTACCATGGTGACCCTAATGAGCCCCTGGCAGCAGTTTTAACATTTCTTTTTACATTTCGTTCCCAGTTCATAAAACCAAACCTAGCGTTTCATTATCGATGACGTTTTTATAAACGTCATGTTAAAGGGTTAGGGTTAGGGTTAGAGCGGCTGATTTAATTCTCCAGTTCGTTGATCCTAACGTGTGAATCATCTACTGGCTCATAAACAAGCAGCTAGATGGAGAGAATGACTGTGTCTTTGTGCAGCTTGGACCCCGGTGGAGAGGACAGAATAAAACCTGATGAGAGGAAATGTAAGCTAGCTTCAGCCTGGACACACATTAACCTTTTATAAACCACATCACGTGTTGCATGGATTAACTGAGACGTGTTCTCGGTCTGCGTCAGATTTCTGCGACCTGGAGGTGGACCTGAACTCGGTGCACCGGAAGCTGAAGCTGTCTGACAACAACAGGACGGTGGAAGTGATGGAGAAGGACCATGTGTACCGCGATCATCCCGACAGGTTCGAGCCCTGCTGGCAGCTGATGTGTAAAGGCGGCGTGACCGGGCGCTGTTACTGGGAGGTGGAGTGGAAAGGTGGGGTTCTGATTTCAGTCAGTTACAGAGGAATCAGGCGGAGAGGGAAGAGCGACGACTGCAGGTTTGGGAGGAACGAACAGTCCTGGTGTCTGGAGTGCTCCGATGTTTTTGGTTTCTCCGCCTGGCACGTCAACAGAGAAACGTCCATCTCCTCCAACTCCGTCTCCAACAGGATCTCCGTGTACCTGGACTGTCCTGCTGGGACGCTGTCCTTCTACAGGGTCTCCTCCGACACGCTGATCCACCTCCACACCTTCAGCACCACCTTCACCGAGCCTCTGTACCCTGGGTTTGGTCTCTGGTCCAATTCCTCGCTGACTCTGTGTTCTCTGTAGGAAGAGCTTCAGCTCTCAGGTCCAGAACAACGAAGCGTCTGGGTCTGTGATGAAGAACTTATTTACCAGCCAGCTGCTTTCTAACAATTCTGTGTCTGAACCATGAAAACCAGCTGCTGTGGTTCTGAAAGGGAAACAATCCGTCCTTCATTTGATGATTTTATAAATGTCTCGGGTGAACAGGTGGGTTTTTGGTGTTGGAGGGGAGTTTCTAAACTAAATGTGGTGTTCTGATTGGTCTGAGCATCAATGTAAACAAAAACGAGATCTGAAGGGACCCAAACACCTCCTAGTGTTGGGCTAAAAGACAAGCTTTAAGCCCCGCCCCCTCTGAGTGAACAAACAAATTATCACCCTGATGATAAAACACAGCAGATGTTCAGATATTCCTGTTTATCACAGGAAGTCGATCATTTAAAACTCCTCATTGGTGCAGGTGAGTGGGCGGGGCTTACCGACAGGTGAGTGGGTGGGACTTTTAACGTCATCCTGAGTGCTCAGACATGGCAGCTTCTGAAGAGGAAATCACAGTTTGTTGATTTTCACAGAAAACTCCTCGATGTTTTATTTGCTTTGACCTTAGCTGGTGTTTTAAAATGCTAATAAACCTGAAATCATCTGTTTCTGTCTCTGCTGTTATTTTTTATGATTAGTTTTAACTCTGAGCTGAACATGAACCTGTTCCAAAGACTCAGACGCTCCTGTTTTACCGGATTAATCTGTAGATTCCCAGTCATAAAGGAAAATCCTAAAAGTAAAACAGTTTTTAAAAGCATCTGATTTTCTTCTGTTGTTTGAAGATCTGAAGCTGGGAGGTAAAACACGGTTCAGGTACACGTGTTCCTCAAACATTACTGGATAAATGTCATTTCCTTTGATAGGGTTTGGGTTTGCTGGTCTGGAGGCACCTGGAGAGGAGGAGGTCTGGGCGTGTCTCCATGGCCCTAGGTCAGGGGATGGATGGAGAAACTCCAGACTTTAACATCACATGACCTCAGAGTCTACCAGTCTCACCACCAGTCCTCCTTCCTCCCTGAACCAAGTGATCTGTTAGATGTTACTGTGTCCCTACTGCAGAGACACCTGGTCAGGTAAATAACACCCCAGGATATTCAGCTCCAGCACCTTCCCACCAGATCATGTAGGAAATCTTTCTCCATCATTTGTGTTTGTCAGCATTTAAATCAGGACGGATTATATCAGGATAGACTAGAAGAGCAGGGACGTTTTCAGATAACTTAGAAGTTTGATTTTATTTACAATAAAATGATAAAAGTAATAATATTAATCAGCTGTGAGTGTTTATTAACGTCAGATCCAATAATAAATCCTGAGAGGGACTTCAGAACCCCGGGTGAAGTTGTGTTTTCTGACCACCAGGTGGTGCTAACTCACCTGCTGAGATCCTTACCTGGTCCGCCCAGAGTGAAGAAGAAAAAACAAGATCTGTGTTAGAACCCAACCACCTACACACACCTGGAAGCCAAACAGTCCCACTTCTCCCAGACTTCTGTAAAACTCCAGAAAATCATCAGGATGAAGATTTCCACGAAATTTGCCAGTGAGGATATTCCAGAGTAGGGATGAGTATCCCACATGTGTCACTTTTATTGTCTTCTGGGTTATTTAGATCTGACCCCCCCCCCCACCCCCACCCCCCCCCACACCTGTGAACAATAAAAATAAATAAATGGTTTAAAAGAAACGATAAAACGTTTCTACTAGAGACGAAAAAATCTGTTCTACTAATAAGAGCGAGATAAAAAACCATCACAGATCAGCTGGTGTGTGTGTGTGTATATGTGTGTGTGTGTGTGTGCAGCGGGTTTATCTGAACAAACAGCTGCTGAACTTTGACCTTCAGACTGAACCACGTGAGCGTTTCTCCAGCAGCCTTCAGCAGGACGAGCAGCGGCGCTCCGAGGAACCTCTGGAGAACCCGATCATGGCTGAGAGGAGGAGGACGGAGAAGACGGCAGCAGAGCCGGACTTCCTGCAGTTTAATGATCTCTCCTGTGAGTCTGTCGGAGGAAAGGTGAGACACAGAAATACCTGATGAGTAAACACCTCAAACATCTGGCTGTTACTCCACATCTGGATCTCAAATAGATGAAAACAAAGAATACTTTGACCATGTGACAAAAGAAGTCATTTTATTTATTTTTCTATTCGTTAACGTTTGAACTCCTCAAATTAATAATTAACCCTTCATGAAGGCGACTGACCTCAGTTCATCTGTTTAAACCGTAAACGTTTCTAAAAATTAGGAAAAAGCAAAAGAAATGAACAGAAGCAAAGAAGTAAGAAAATCCTAATAAACAAAACCGTCTTTAATAAAAATAATTTGGTTCAGAAAGTTTTATTAAAGTTCATCTAAAGGAAATAAAAGTTGATAAAAAATGATTTTACTTGTTTTTCTCTAAATAATCTTTTTGTTTCTCTGCATTAGTGTCACAACATTAAATGTTTGTAACTGTGTTTCTCAGGTGCTTTTTGCAACAGATGAGTGGTTTGCACCTGCGTCCAACCTGCTGAAGGTCAGAACATCATCAACGTTTCTACTAAAACCGTTTCAGATGTTTTACTCATCAGCTTCAGCCCGGGTTCCTGACTGAGTTCAACCTTTAAAACACGTCAAACTGAAACGTCAGAGAGAGAAGACCTGGTCATGGCGTGTGTTTGATCCGTTGTGACGTAGTTTAAAGCAGATTAATAATCTGTGTAACTGCTCCAGGTCGTAACAGTAGACCAATGTTCACCAGTAAATCACATTTTTAACAGAAGTAAAGGTTAGATTTTAAAAGTCCACATCAGTGAACATGTTAGGGAGCAGGACGAGAGATGAAGGAGTTCAGAAACAGCTCTGGGACCGTGGACTTGCTGTCCAGGGGGGAGACACTCAGGGAAGGATATGAGGGATCCTGCAGAATCCTGCTGGTTGATTTAATGCCTGTAAAGTGAACCAAGAAGGTCTAAAATGAGACAAAACAAAGACCTTTTGCACAGGTGGACTCCTAAAACAACAGGTGGAGTTTGGTGAAAACTATAACGAGATGGACTCTAAAGGAAGAACAGCAGGAACAAAGTTCTAAAAGTTCCAAATTTAGGACAACAAGAACATCAATAGCTAGTATGCTCCTGCCTTTAATATCTTTAATGTCTGAACAGAGAGAGCCACCACAGTTCATCGCCTCAGCCTTCACAGAGTTTGGGAAGTGGATGGATGGATGGGAGACGAGGAGGAAGAGAATTCCAGGTTAGTGCAGAGCACCAAGCTTTAAACCGTAGTGAGTTCTCCAATAATGCATGACTGGATGAGAAGATAAATGTCTCCTAGAATCAGGAAAAGGTTCAGCAGCTGTTTTAGGATTACAGAGAGCCAAATAAAATCATAAATCAAAATAAAACAATTTGTCACTGGTACAGAGCCCTGTGGGACTGCATGTAAAGATCAGTCACTGACCTAAACAAATGTAATGTTGTGCCTTTAATCCCAACATGTTCAGGCCTTTAAGAACTTCACTTTAAGGCGGCATGCTGGTGCTGTTGGTAGCACTGATGCCACACGGAAAGAAGGTTGCCGGTTCAGATCCCAGCTGTAGACGTTCATGCGTGGGGTTAGTATGTTCTCCCCATGCATGTGTGGGTTTTCCTCTGGGTATTCCAGTTTTCTCCTACAGACCAAAAAACATAAATGGTCAATGACCTGACTGGTATGGTATGGATGCCTTGAGGAACACCAACAGAAAACTCCGGTCCCTCTGATCACCATCAGCAGGCAAGGAGGGTCAAGTGTCTTGCCCAAGGGCCCAATGACTGACATGCATGGAGCCTGCAGTTGAACCGGAAACCCACTGGTTACAGGGCATAGCATGTTGGGTACTCTGGATGAAAGTGTCAAGTCCACATTCTGGAGCTTCAGGAGGTTTCAGATTACTGTGAAGGTCAAAGGAGGTCATCGCTCTTTTGAACGACCTAAGACTAAACTCTCCTGTGTTTCGTTGTTTGTCTATGAAAAGGTCACGACTGGTGCATCATCCAGCTGGGTGTACCCGGCCTGATTTACGGATTTGATGTAGACACGTCTTTCTTCACGGGAAACCACTCGCCTCATGTCTCCATCCAGGCCGGCTGCCTCGGTACGACCTGTCCTCTCGTCTTCATCGCCAACACCTCCTACTCTCCTTTGAACCTTTTAATCTCAGTCTCTTTAATTTTATTTCCCTTATTATTAAATCTTTCCAGTGTAGCTTCATGAAAATGTAAAAATCTTGTTCCTGATCAGGACCACTGCCCACCCTCACCCCGGGGGAGGACAGGACTGGTATGGCAGCCACTGAGCATCAGATGGCTGCTGTCGCCAAGGTAACTAAAACGATATAGTCACAGTGACACCATAGACAATAAGCTTGTCACCATGGTAACGAATGAAGACTATGCTTCTCTGATATGAGGACTAACATTGAGCTAATGTCTAGCCTGACTGTCGATGTGTGACTGTACTGTGATTGACAGCTGGGCTCGGAGGCGTGGCCTGAGTTGGTGGGTGTGTCACAACTGAGGCCTGGATATTCAGACTGTTGTCACAACTACTTCAAGGTCAACGTCAGTGGGAGAGTCACCCACCTGCGGCTCAACATGTATCCAGGTAAACAGCAGCAGGTGGTTTTGACCCTAGATGAACCCTAACGCTGAACCAGAGCGACTCTGATCCACACTAAACAGCCACCGACGTTCCAGGATGAAGCTGAATACGTTTGTGTCTTCAGACGGAGGAATCGCCAGACTCCGGGTGTACGGTGTTGGGTTGAAGGATTGGTCATCAGTTCCCACCAATCAGCAGGTTGACCTTGTGGCTCTAACCAATGGAGGGGTCTGTCTTGGATACAGCGACGCCCACTTTGGACATCCACGCAACATGATTGGTTGAGATCAACTCAAAAACTTTGACTCAAGTTTTTATGCATTTTGAATTTGTGAATAACGTTATTTAGTTATTCTACTTAGTCCTGGAGCAGCGCCTTCTTTCTGAATTTGGGTAAACTGGTGGTACTGGTTGGGTTTGCAGGACTTGGACGAGCTGCCAACATGGCTGATGGATGGGAAACGGCCCGCAGACTGGACCGACCCAAAGAGCTGAAGGTTAGGGTCAAACATTAGGAGCCATTTCCTCCTAAAGACCTAAAAGAAGGACCACGCCATAACAGCTCTACCTCTGGCTGAGTGAAGTTTCCAAACTTCTGTTGGCTTTTCTCCTGGAGTCATTTCCATCATGTTCAGCAGAGTTTTAGGAGATGAACAGCAGCAGCTATTAAAGGTCTGACTGCTGTTTTTCCATTCAGACAGATCATCAGGGTATCCTGCAGGTTCCCGGCTGGGAGTGGGCTGTGTTCCGTCTGGGTCATCCTGGAATAATCAGCAGCATCGAGGTCGACACGAACCATTTCAAAGGTAAGAAGACATATCAGCAGCTTATCTTCTCTAAAAAGTACCTAACCTTACAATGATTGTCATTCAGGTAACTTTCCAGACTGCTGCCGGATCGAGGCGTGCCTCCTGAGTCCTGAAGAGGAGTCCCAGTGCATCAGGACCAGGTGGGATTCTGGGATATGGAAGATCCTTCTCCCTCCTCAGAAGGTTGGTGTTAACCCCTGAAGTGATCGTTTTATCAGCATCATGATGAGCTTCCTCTCCACCGTCTGCCTCCTACAGCTCTGTCCTCATCACAGGCATCACTACGCTACATCAGACCTGATTCTAGATCAGCCGGTCAGTCACGTCCGTTTCATCATCGCTCCCGACGGGGGAGTCAGCCGTCTACGTCTGTGGGGTCGACCCACATCTGCTGCTCCAGCCAATCAGAGAAACCCAACATCCAAACTGTGACACCTCCGAGCTCGTCCAGCATCATCGAACCAATCAAACTAACGGAACGTAGAACCTGGTCCTTTGAGAACTACAGGACTAAAGTAGGAAAGGCTTATCATACATGTGTGCGTAGAAAGCGGGGAACTCCTGTTTAAAGGAAAGTGCTGCAAAATATTCATGTTGGAATAAAAAATCTGAACCCTATCATGTGTGACCAGTGATAGATTTGGATTCTGTCACAATTCTGTCCTTTTTCAAAACCTGCAGCTTTGAAGAAAATGTGTGTTTATATCATACATCAAACATGTAATTCATTAAGGAATATTGTTCAAAGAGTTTGGTAGTGGTCAACTCTCTGGAGCTCTATAGCTCAGGTCGACTTCCCAGCCCCACCCCCTCTGGAGCTCTACAGCTCATGTAGACTTCCCAGCCCTGCCCCCTCTGGAGCTCTACAGCTCCGGTAGACTTCCCAGCCCCACCCCCTCTGGAGCTCTACAGCTCAGGTAGACTTCCCAGCCCTGCCCCCTCTGGAGCTCTACAGCTCCGGTAGACTTCCCAGCCCCACCCCCTCTGGAGTTCTACAGCTCAGGTAGACTTCCCAGCCCCGCCCCCTCTGGAGCTCTACAGCTCATGTAGACTTCCCAGCCCCGCCCCCTCTGGAGCTCTACAGCTCAGGTAGACTTCCCAGCCCCGCCCCCTCTGGAGCTCTACAGCTCATGTAGACTTCCCAGCCCCGCCCCCTCT
>SSNS01000501.1:240096-260581 GCA_006937985.1 Aphyosemion australe | reverse complement strand
TAGAAACATCAGCCAGAGTCTAAACAGTAATTTGGACTTTCCATGACTGAACTGGTGTTCTGACCCTTTCTTAGTTTGTCACAGAATGTTTACCTGCCAGCTGATGATGTCACTCTCTGATCCAAGTAAACATTGGTATGTGAGTCTTCTTCCACCTGCTGAGCCTGACTACCGTAGGACTGATGGTGTCCTCTCAGGTCCACTCAGAGTCCAGAGAGTCCACCGTCCAGCTCCTACTGGGTTCCATTACATCACAGCTCCAAACAGGAAGTAAGGCTGTTTTTACCTCCATCAGACCCAGTAGAACCATCAACGTTCTCCTGTGGGACCATCAGAGTTTTCACCAGCAGTGGTTGTCAGAGGCTTCCTGTCAGGGAGGGTGGGGACAAAAGTGGGGGGGTTACCATGGTATCACCCCCTATCACTGGCAGCAGTTTAAACATTTATTCTCTTTACTGTGGTACATTTTATAAATTGAAACATCAAATGTTTTGTCTTGGCTCACAAACACTCCCTATAGGAAGGGATGTGCCGCTGAGGGCGGAGTTAAAATGCGTCTGTTACGTTATGCGCTGCCTGCACATCCGGTGGAAAGCCTAGGTAAGAACAAACATTTAGCACAAACCACAGGTGAGTTATAAGTAAAACGGTGTTTACTTCGTATATAGATCAGTCTGCACACTCTTCATCCTCACATCCAGGTAGCTCAGCTCTGATTGGCCGATCAGGAAACATTTACTCCTACTTTTCATCACATCCATCTATTTAGGTCTGAGCTCACTAGCTGCCTGTCCTCCATCACTCATCTGAGCATTTCTCTCCAATTAATAATGTGAAATAAGCAATGAGAGGTCAGACGGACGAGGATCAATGACGTCTCCATTCTCCTCTTCCTCACAAATTAGTTGTTTAAAAAAATCAAATAGCCATCGACCCTGTCCGTATTGATTTCCTTTAGTCTTCTCCTCTGTCGTTGGTTCTCACCCATCTCTCTCTCTGTTTTCGTCTTCAGACTTCAGCTCTAATCAGCTTCAGCTGCTGTTAGAAAAGCCTTCCTTCTGGTAAACACTGAGCTGCTTTCTACATCTCTACAGTAAACATGTCCCGACGAAGCTCCGCCCCCTCTGTCACCCTCGGCTCTGAGCCTGAATCCGACCTCTGACCCCATCTGGGCAGCCTCAGCAGTGGAGCGGACATGTTTGTCAGACACTACCGTGGAGCTGCTGAAATGATGGCAATTAGCCGCCGTGTGTGGCCCGAGCGAGTTTGTGTGTGACCTTTAAAGCAGGTCTCTGGTCAAACGCATCACAGCTGCACAGCCCAACGAAAAACCCGAGATTTCTGATCACTTTTAAAACATGGCATCTGTAACAGTTTAGCGGAAGTCATAAATAAACCTAAACCAGTAATGAGATGATGAAACTGTGAGAAACCTTTTAGATAAACAGGAAAGAAACAGAGACCCACGAGGGCTGGACAGGTTGTCTTTTCTCTGTTTTTATTTTTAACCTGCAGCTTGATGAAGCCTCTAACACCCAGAAGGTTCCCTCGGCTCCCCCTGGTGGTCATTTCAGAATAACTACATGTTTATGTTTGTCAAGATATTTTAGGTTATTTCTTCTCACAGCTGTTGTCACTGGATTCCTCTCCCTTACCAGGCCGGGTCTTGTTTTTCCACCATTTGTTTTTCAGTGACAAGCAGCAGCTGGTAGCAAAAACCTTTAAAATAAACATCAGAGAACAATATCAGGGTTTGATCAAACTACCGCATTAATACAACATTATTCATCAAACACTAAAATCTCGTTTTATCCAGAACCACAGAAGCGTGTAGCAGAACCCCCATCAGACGTAACCCATAATAAGTCACAAACACAAGCCAAGCAGTCATCGTTCCTAATCACAACACATGCTGAAACACCACCTCAGTATCTTAATCAGTAAACAATCTAAATGTACCCACATTAAGTGAAAAATGCACATTAAACACGGTTTAAACAGCAAACAGGAACATTTTAGACGACAAACGTTTTGGGCCACGCCCCGCCGGCTCCGCTCACATGAAGACTCCACAGCAGCAGCAGAAATGTTCTCATAATAAGAGTTTATCCCAGCAGCTGACCCTCTGAGATTTCAGACGCTCTTTGACTTCCTTTGGGCCGCTGACACCCCCACACCCCAGTGTTACCAGGTGCTTGCATGTTGGTTCCCAGCTGACGGTTCCTGCTGCTCCTCACAAGCTTGACTTTGTGTCTGACATGAGAACGTTTTACCACCTCAGCAAGTTTTTTATTCCACACACTCAAGGTGTCCTGAGCTGGACCTGGGCTCCACCTGGAACCTGCTGAGGTCCTTCAGACCTCAGACTGTGAGACGACCTGATTTCCTCCTCTGGATTCTGTCTTTGAGGACTGATCATCGACCGCCCTGACGTTAATAAAGATGAAGCACGGAGAGGAAATTAAAGCCCAGCTTCCCTCGTTCTAATGAGATCATATCCATCACGTGCTGCTCTTTAACCTTCAGCACAACCCCCTCCACGCACACACGCACGCACACACACGCATGCACACACACACACACACATGCACACACACGCATGCACACACACACACACACATGCACACAATCACGATCTCCTGATTCAGGAGAATCTGTTTCATCTTTCAGATGACAAATTCTGACAAAAACAATTTGTTTTTGTTTCTTCTTAAAATTAATTCCATCCATCCATCCATCCATCCATCCATCCATCCATCCATCCATCCATCCATCCATCCATCCATCCATCCATCCATCCATCCATCCATCCATCCATCCATCCATCCATCCATCCATCCATCCATCCATCCATCCATCCATCCTTCATCCATCCATCCATCCATCCATCCATCCATCCATCCATCCATCCATCCATCCATCCATCCATCCATCATCCATCCATCCATCCATCCATCCATCCATCCATCCATCCATCCATCCATCCATCCATCCATCCATCCATCCATCCATCCATCCATCCATCCATCCATCCATCCATCCATCCATCCATCCATCCATCCTTCATCCATCCATCCATCCATCCATCCATCCATCCATCCATCCATCCATCCATCCATCCATCCATCCATCCATCCTTCATCCATCCTTCATCCATCCATCCATCCATCCTTCATCCATCCATCCATTTATCCATCCATCCTTCATCCATCCTTCATCCATCCATCCATCCATCCATCCATCCATCCATCCATCCATCCATCCATCCATCCATCCATCCATCCATCCATCCATCCATCCATCCATCCATCCATCCATCCATCCATCCATCCATCCATCCATTTTCCTTCTTATCCAGAGTCGGGTCGTGGGGGCAGCAGCCTAAGGAGGGAGGCCCAGACTTCCCTCTCTCCAGCCATTTGGGCCAGCTCTTCCGGGGGAATCCCAAGGTGTTCCCTGGCCAGCTGAGAGACATAGTCCCTCCAGCGTGTCCTGGGTCTTCCTTCAGGTCTCCTCCTGGTTGGACGTTCCCAGAAAACCTCACCAGGGAGGCGTCCAGGAGGCATCCTAACCAGATGCCCGAGCCACCTCAACTGGCTCCTCTCGATGTGGAGGAGCAGCAGGTCTACTCTGAGCCCCTCCTGGATGATGGTGTTCCTCTTGCCAAACAGACTCAAACCGAGCTTGTACAGGTTTTGGTATAAATGGGGTTAATGTTGAGGATCTGGTTGGTCAAAAATAAAAACTAAAACCCAGGTCTGAGGATTTTCTGCAGCAGGAGGCAACAGAGACCTTGTGCACAGATGAGATGTTATGCAAATGAGCTCTTAGATGATCTGATTCTGGATGCTTCTGTCTGCTGGGGGAGGGGTGACAGCAGAGACGAGCAGCATAATGAAAAAAGGCTTTTAAACTTAATGGGAATTCACTTCAGAAACATCATTTAGCTCCTGCAGAGCAGCGGAGCAGAAAGCAGCGTGACACATGGTCATCTGTTCGCTTCAGAACAACAAACTGCTCCGAAGCCTGTAAATAACGCTTCACTGGCTCCAGCTAAAGGTCCGTCATGTCTCTGTTCAAGGGGATAAACCAACTGTTTATGGGATGTTTGAGGTTTACAGCTGCTGATTAATATTTCAGACGTTTGTAACAATAACAGGTTTGGATTTAAACCCAATCATTGTTAATCTACACAATGCTACGAGTTTAAGCTAGCCTAACTGAAAACAAGACTTCAGGGACTGAATCTTTTCCAAGGTTTCATTTTAAGGCCGATTTCGTCACGAGGCTGTCTCAGTTCGAAGGTTCCTCAAACTCCAGCCAACAAATAAATCTTTATTTTCCACACGGGTCTGGTGTATCCTTGGAGGCCAAGGCTACGGGAGATTTTAGTTCTTGTAAAAATGGTGGATGAATCAGGGTAGGGTTCTAGAAATACATGAATATCTGCAGGTCAGATTAAAACCTTACAGCGGTTGTGTTGTCAGTGTTTTCCAGTCTAGTCGATGATGGACCCGACCTATGTGGACCCTAACCCACGAGTCCAGAAGAGGTCCAACATGTTCGACAAACTGAATCTAAGTGAGGCTCAAGGAGCACATACGCATCTAAAAGTGTTTTAGTGAACGTGACTGAAACATGCCCCGTGTGTGCATGGTTCTCCGGTCACCATCTGTGTGGCGACGGATGTGACTGAGGCCTCCTAAACACCAGCAGACTCTCCCGCGGCGTCGCTCTGGGCCTCTGGGGGTGTCGTCTCTCAGCCCGGTGCAGATTATTGCTCCGTCTAACAGGCTGAGGATATTAGTTTGCCTGGAGCGACGCCTCAGCAGCTTATTTCCCCCGAGACTCCTGAATCACATTCCCAACGACCCTCGCTGGAGTAAAACCGTGTCGGAGAGAATCCTCCTGAGACGGAGCGCCGGCTTCATTAGCATAACGGCAAGCAAAGGAAAACCGCAGAGGAGTCAGTCAGAGGACCATCACCCCCCCCCCACACACACACACACACTCACACAGAACCAGGAACTGGATCCACTTCAACCAGAACCAACTCCATGTGTCTAAACATGTTTTCTAAATAAAACATATTTGTTGCGTTGGTGTTTTTTGGGTGCTTATTTCTCATTTGTAACTCTAACAGGCTGCCGGTTAAAAGGTCAAAGGTCACAAAGATTCTCCTCTCTAAAGAGAAAAGTCTCGTCTGAACAAAACTCAAGACTTCTGGGACCATGGGCATATCAACACAGACCAGGACCACTTTGCTCTTAGGCCACCTTTAGCCGGGTTTGAAACCAACAACCTTTTTGATCAAATCGCCTGTCTGGGCAGCAGGCAGACGGACTTTACCTCCAGGTTTTAGGAACTTGTTGGTTTCTTAAGTTTGTTAAAAACAAGAAAGTTTCGTATCCCCACTAATCCGGAGTTTGTGGCTCCGCCCCGTCCATGAAAACCAATAAGACAATTTCCTGATTAGGACTTGAACCCATGATCTCCCAGTCTCAGGGCGGAGACTCCTACCAGTAGGCCACTGAGCTGGTAAAAAAAATACAAAAATACACCTCAGATTTGTTTTTTTCAGATGTTGGTGGGGCAATCAGGCTGTACGGGGCGAGGCCGAGGAGGGATCTAAAATCACATTAATGATAATAAACAATCAACATTTGGAAATATTTTTTAAGCATATGATATTACTATATTATAAATATCCACACCTATTCAAGGGAGCCCTGCTGAACTATTTGTTATTCTTAATAAACATTAATAAGGCTATAAAGGTCGTGTTTATGTAATTTAGGTTTATACAAAAACACAATTTTAGAGAAATTCAAGCTTTTGAGTTTTGAAAACTTCAGAAGTTTAAAATATGCTTCCATTGTTTATAAATCCCTTCATGATTTGGCCCCTCCCCCTTTGGAGGAAATTATTCAACAACAAAAAAAACTGCGCTCTTGATCATAAATGAATGGTGACATGTTTCCCATTAAGACTCCGTTTTGGCCTTTATGATAGTTTCTTCACTGACAGCAGGGCTCTCTGACAGTCATGTATATTTAAAAGACAGTGATAAAGTATAATATAAGCTAAAATCCAAACGCTCATTGTGCGTACAAGCTAGTAGCTTAGTGTGAAATGTTTATTATAGATGTAATAAAACGAACAGCTCTGGCTCAGTATTTGGTAAGAACCTGGTCACTTTTGTCTCTTTATCGACCTTAATGCATAATAAATGTGTATTAATGATTTATTAAGTGTTGCAGGTTAAGTCATAACATAACTATAAACTATTTAACAGTTATTTATGAGGGGAGCATCCAGCTTGGTGATAATCGGTACTGAGTCTCTAATTTAGTCTTTAAGAGGACACCACAGATATGAGACAAAAGTCTCACAGCAACGATAACGGAGACACACCTGAACCTTTATTTGTAAATCAGAATAAACATCTCAGCTTTCTGTTTACATTCAGGAACTTTCATGTAAAAAACCTCCGAGCTGCGGTTTTCTCACTGAGATCTCCTCTGCTGAGATCTTCACTTCATCGTTGGTGTAAAAGTACGGAAACATCTTCTGTGTGAAGGTGTGTGTGAAGGTGTGTATGTGTGTGTTTGTAACAGCATCAGAGAACGACAGCTTGCCCATGATCCAGTCCAGATTCACTCGGATCTTCTGGAGCTTCTTCTGGACCGAGACGTGTGTGGATGAAGCTCCTGGTGATGCTGCGGAATATTTACCCTCAAAGAACTCGATGCCCCAGAATCCAGACTCGATGTATCCCTTCCTCTGGACGGACTCTTCCAGCACTCCGAGGCCCCATCCTTCCTTTACTCCAACCTCAGCAGTCCAGCTGTGGTTCCCCGAGCTGAAGCCCTCAGAACTCAGAACAGAACATGTGTCGAACCGCTCTGGACCATCAGGAAACTGCTGTTCCTCTCCAGCTCTAACGCTGGTCAGACCATCAGACAGGATGAGTCTTGGACCTGCTGTGTTTGGGTCCAGAATGATGGGACTGTAGGAGACTAGGTGCTTCATGCTGTTCCAGATGTTGAAGGCCAGGTTGCCCAGATGTTTGGCCTGGTCTATCAGAGCTCCTGAGGGCAGCTGTGGACCATCCAGTAGGGGGCAGTGCTGGACCCTTTCCACTGCAGCCTTGTAGTTGTTCAGGAATGAGACATCTTCAGCTCCCAGCTCCTCCTCGGTGGCTCTGATGGTGTCTGAAAGAACTTCTATCTCTCTGCCCAGAGCCTCCAGCTTCTCCTTTATCATCCCACTCTTCTGCTCCTCCTCCTCTCTCAGTGCAGCCAGCCTGGCCTCCTCCTCCTCTGCTAGAAACTGGTGGAGCTTCTTAAACTGCTGCTTAATCTTGTTCTCTGTGAGTTGGACCTGGATCTTCATGTGTTCGGATGTCTGATCAAACTCACCTTTAACCTTCTGCTTCAGATCCAGTTTCTCCTTTAGTGGTTCCAAGGATTTCTGCAGATTTTGTCTGTGGTCCTGAGCAGCTTCATCGACGGGTCTGAACCTGTGGTTCATGTGTTTCTCCGAGTCTCTGCAGATCCCACACACAAGGTCCTGATGGTCCAGACAGAAGAGTCCCAGTTTTTCAGCGTGCAGCCTGCAGAAAGCCGGTGGAGCTCTCTGATGTTTCTCCTTCAAGAACGACTCACACAGGTTCTTCAGGGCCAGGTTTCGTGTCGGATCAGAGGGACACTCGGTCTTACAAATGGGACATTCCTGCGTTGGTTTGTCTCTCCACCAGTTCTTCAGACAGACTCTGCAGAAGCTGTGGCTGCACGGCAGGACAACCGGATCTCTGAAGACCTCCTGGCAGACGGGACAGCAGAGGTCCTCCTCCGGTCTGGAAGCCATTTAGTGTCAGAGAGAAACTAAAATGACAGAAATAAAACTTCCGTTTCAGACCCTCGTCGACCCTGATAACGTTTATTTATTTATTTATCAGACACACAAACTAGAAACTAATCCACCCATCAGACCCAGGACAGCTACACACACGGGATTTAATCCAAAAACACCAAATTTTTTCTTATTTTCAATAACATTTTATGTTTTAGGTGTTGGTATTGTAAAAAATACAAAATTTGAATTTAAAGACTCTGACCTTGGTCTCAAACGTTTACAGGACATCTGTTATTTAATAAAATAAGAAAAAAACGCCAGCGAACAGCTGATAAAACCATCATTCAAATGTTATAAAGTAATAAAGATGTAACCTGACCCACCTTCAGGCTGGAGCAGCAGTATGATCGTCTGATGACAAAACCACACACTGGTTCCTGGTTTGTTACTGGTGAGAGTCAGGTGAGGGGCGGAGCTTAAACCTGTCAAACCTGCAGTATTACCTGTGCCTGAGGTCATTTTAAAACTCTTTACTGCTATAAAGCAAACGGATGAACTGGTTTTAGACGTTTAGCTGACTAGGCCGGTGGAACCTGGATCTGTTGCATTCTGATTAAATTTGATTAAAACAACAATCAGAAGACAAACATCTCCCTCCTCTTCCTTCAGACCTGCTGTGTTCTCCAGGTTCTCTTCAACAACGAAGAATCTGGAGCATCTTCAGCCCAGAAATGACTTCAAACCCCTTCTGGATTAGCTCTGCAGATAAATTCAGATGAAAAGACTCGTTTATTGATCTTTAAAGAATGAGCAAGTTGGATTGAAACTGAAAGCCTTTATTGTCATTGGACCATCGGGATCTGATGAGAAGTACATAAAACAAGCATAAACGTCTAAAAATGACATCTGTGAAGCCCACAACCCTCTGCAGCACTAACCCTGACCCTATCAGCATGGAGGTGGAGGGCTGATGGTTTGGGCTCGTTCTGCAGCTACAGGACCAGAAACCCCCCTGGAGGGTGCTCGAGTCTGATGTGAGACCACAGAACCGGGTCATGAAGCCATGATCCAAACACAGCAGCAGAGTCCCGACCAGAACCTGAATATCTGCAGAGCTAAAAACCCTGACAGGAGTGTGAATTATGGGATGGATTCTGAAAGTTGGCTTTTGAGTTTCCCTTGACTTGACGTTATTCTTCATGTGCCTCTAGTCTGGGGCGTGGACGACCAAGCTCCGACAGATCCTGATGATTCCTATTCATGAATCCAGACACATTTCCTTTGTTTATCCGGACCAACGTGGTTTTGGTACACGAGGGAATACCAGACTTCATCGTTGTCACGGACATTTACACACACACGTTAGTGCTCATCTTTAATTCTCTACGTTTAAAATCTGTGAACCTTTTTCCACGAGTTTCATTAAAAAAACAGAAACGATTTAAATTCATTAAATCTACAGTACCAGTTTAATCCCGTTGGTATCGATCTGTGCTTTCTAGGATGTTCTGATCGCTGATGTCACTCTGAGGTGGCAGGGAGGAGCCGATGATGAGGATGGATGTCTGAGATTCACTCCTCCACCTGCTCCAGCGTTCACTCACAGCTGACAGCTCGCTGCTTCTCAGAGGCGTGGGATTGATCGCAGAGTCCGGGTTCTGTCCCGTTCAATAAAGTCTGAATGAGGTTTTAATGCTGCTTCTGTCATGCAGGACAGAAAATCCGACCTGGTTTTATCAGCAGAGGGATATTAAAACTCCACCGGGAAGCTTTCATCTCCACAGAGACCAGACAGTTTAAAGAGTTTCCAAAGGAACGCTGAACATCCATGTCCCAGCAGTCTTTGAAATTACTTGAAAATATTTCTTAAGTTTATTGAACTGAGTTCATCTCATTTTGAGGAGTTTAACAGGAAAAGATGATCAGATAGAAAAACATATTCCGTCCTAAAATCTCAAAAAGTAAAAAACCTCCTAAACAGCTGACTAGAGAGGGAAATCTCAGTCACAGATGTTTATAAATGAAGGGAGCTGAAACACCCCCTAGTGGCTGGCTGCAGTACAAGGTTAAAGCCCCGCCTCCTCCATGTAAACATATGGAACCGTTTTTGTTGACTCATATAGTTTTTACATTTCTGCTGCATGTTAAAATATTAATTTTCTATCATATTAATGTGTAGCCGAGTGGGCGGGGCTTTCAGCCCCCCATATGGCATCACCCATAAATATTTAAATATGATTATGAGGAGGAAGATGGAGATGCTTATTTGATCTATCTGTCTGTCTAAGGCAGTGGTACTCACTCCTGGTCCTGGAGAGCCGGTATCCAGCATGTTTTCCTTGTTTCTCTATCCAACACACCTAATTCAGTGGTTGAATCACCTGTGTAGCAGCTCATCAAGCTCTTCAAGAGCCTGTTGATCACCTGCTGATTGAAATCAGGTGTGTTGAAGCAGAGTTCAAACTAAAACCTGCTGGATACCGGCTCTCCAGGACCAGGAGTGAGTACCACTGGTCTAAGGCAACCTCAGAAGAGGGTGGAATGCAAAAATTATGTTACAACCCCCCCCCAATAAACAAATAAAAGTGACCATATTGCAGCACGACAAGGGTAAAACTCACAGCAGCAGCGGGACAGAACCACAACCTAAACAGAACCGCTAGGAGAACCGGTGAGTGACCATGAATGATGACTGGCTGAAGAACTGAAGCTCCAGATGACTTATGACAGGGTGGTTTCTGAGTGAAAGCAGCTCGGTTAACGAAAGACAAGCAATGAACAGCAAACAAACAAATAAAGAGTTAATAATAAAGCGGACCAGACGACCCAGACTTGAGCAGAATAAACAGCAACACGCTTCTAAGAAATATGAACTTTTAATTTAAACACCTCCGTTGCACGTCTACAGTTAAGGGCAGAGTTTACTATAGAAAAGATGTGTTGTTTATTTGTTATGTATTATAGGGCCTGCAGATTACAATCAGCTGTTATTCATACTGGATGTGCTCATTTGTAGTTTTGATTGATTTTATGTTCCCACTAATGAAATAAGCGTAATTATATTGTGCTTTTGTAGAATACCTTACATTATTTAAAATGTTTTGTTTGGTTTTTGTGAAAGGATGGATTCCCTGTTGAGTCGTCATGTTTAGTGAAACATTTTATTGTTCAGATTTTATTATTGTTTTTTTCTTTGTTGTGTTTTTGTTTACATGGAGACATTTTCCTGGTTCAGAACCAAAAGCGGGTTTTAAATCTTTAGAATGATTTCTATAGTCTGATGGAAACACAAACAGCAGACGTCTCTTTTGCTTCGTGTTGATTTCTTGCTTCGGTCGGGTTGCTCTTTGTGTTTCCTGCAGATAAACCGGCTGACAGTTGTGAGTAATAACTCCTCGAGGCGGCGAGCACTCTGCGGGACACCGGGGGGTTACAGAAACAATGAAAAATTCATACGGCTGAATCGCACACATCGACTTCCTCCTCCTGAGTGTTTTCTTTGATCGAACTCTGACAAACTGTGGCCTCAGCGCGCTGCTGACTCAGCGATTCCCAGCTTGGTGTTTAGTGCTGCGAGTAGGTCCGATTGGTTTCTGCTGAAGGGCCACGCTCAGTCCAAGGTGAGGCGGATCGATGGAACGGGTCGGAGCGGTGAAGGAGCGTTTGCCTGTAATACGATGCTGCTGTAGAGGAAACAGAGGTGATCAAAGCTGGATTAATAACGACCCCAGGGACCCTTGGCCTCAGGGTTCCAGATCCAAACCAGTTCCATGAGGACTTCCCCACAGCTCCTAGAGGAGCTTGATGTTCCACAGTCTTCCTCCATCTCCTTAATCTCAACCGTTTCAGCTTATCTTCCACCACAAGCCACCAGTTCTTCTTTGGTCACTTTGCTTTCTGGATTTTTATTTAGTTTATTTTTAGCAACAGCATTCTGGAATATTTCGTACGGCGGACGGCTCACGCTACGCAAGCAAAAAGAAGGACATGTCGAGATTAAACGTCAAAATGTCAAGAAAAAAAGTCAACCCAGTATTTTCAAAATAATGTAAAAACATTGAGTGGTGCTACGTTCAGAAAACGATTAAATTAAGTTATTTTAAGAAAAATCATTAAGAGAAATCCGACCCTATTGTGTTCCTGAAGCCGTCAGAAGGTTTTCTTATACTTAACTGTGAGGTCCGGGTGTGTTTTTAAACAGCAAAGGAATGATCTGTTAGCTTCTTCCGTAGCAGCGACCACAAAGGAACGTCTTTATTTCCTTCACAATAAGAGTCTCAAACATCTGAGGCTTTTAAGTAGTTTATTAATCCTGCTGTTCGACGAAACTCAGAATAAAAAACTAGTTTATAAACTTCAGATGCTCTGAGGTTTTGTTTGACACTCTTATTGTGAAGGGACAAAAGAAGTTCCTCTGTTAACGCTGCTACGGGACAAGCCAACACACAGCAACTTGAACAACATTACTATTATCATTGCCTTGGGGCATTTGTTGGAGATGTAACGTTGATGTTGACTTTCATCTAAACTCTGTTTTATTAGTTTTTCTCCAGCCTGGTTATTTTGGGGTTTGGGGGATTATTTGTATTTACTGAGAGATTTTTACACATTTAGTCAACATCACACTCAAAATTACGAGCACTTCATCTTCTTCAAGCCTCTCCAAACTGACCGAGCTCATTTATAAAACAATAAAAAATGATTTTATGATCTGTTGCACTTGTTTTGTGCCAAATAGATACTCGTCTTTTAAAACAAATCTGCCTTTAAAAGGTCCCAGAAGAGAAAAATGCATAAAGAAAATGAAGAAACGAGTAGAAAACCTTTCTTCGTCGACACACTGCTAGTTTACCTCCAGCTGTTCCTCAGAGCTGATGCATTTCATGCTGTCCCATCACTTCTGATGTGACTGAAATCAGAATCAACAAAGATTCACTCAAAATCTGCAGCTTCTCTGAAAACATTTAGTTATAAACAAACACTTTGATCAGCTGTGAGTTAGACATATCCAGATGTCATTACAGGATGCTGCGTCTGAATGTTCTACATGTTCTGCAGTAGAACAGCACACAGCAAACTGAAACATTTATATTTCAAAGAAAAAACGTCCAACTGCAGGAACCGTCTGAGTGTTTGTGTTCGTGCGCTCTTAATGCATGCAGACGCCGCCGGGGAGCGGGCCAATCAGCAGCCAGAAAGTCCTGCCTGGGCTTTATGACAGATGGCCCATCAGTATGCAGAGCACACACTCTCGGTCCTCCACCACCTCTGCAGCTCTTCTCACTTCATTTCTCCGTCATGCTCGGCTGGTCTGTCTGCTCGCTCAGGTCTGCAGCGTCTGGAAATGAGTGAGAGGAGGAGGTGAATTCAGGGGGATGGACGGCTCTAGGAGGAGAGGCGCCGGCATCACAGGCAGAGGAGAGGGAGGAGGAAGCAGCAGTTTGTGTTTCTGCAGCACTGATAATCAAACAGCTTTCTAAAACAATCTCTAAAAGCTCACCTGGATAAAAACATGATAAATTCTGAGTTTTAGAAGAATATTGTTAATAACATACACGAAAATAGTTATTGAACTAACCCAATAGCTTAGTTTCAAAAATTTCAGTTACCACCATAATGTGGTCATTATGAGGATGGAAGACAGAAACTCAGGACTTCATAGGCAGGAGGAGCTTGTGAAGGACAAAAACACATCAAATCTGATGATACATGAAGAAGAGTCAGAGCTGGAGATCCAAACATCAGCTCTGTCACATTCTAATAAACCCCAAGAAATGTTAAAACTGGTTACCTCTTGTGGCTCATTACGGTCACCATGGTAACCACACACCTCACCTCAATCTCACAGTAAACTTACTGAGTGAAAACTATAGTTTGTACTGAAAGATACGAGTCAGAAGAAGCATCTGTTAGTCTGCTGAAGTATAGATGTTTCTGTTTCTACAGTTGGTGCATCGTTTTTTTCACAGCAGCGTCCCAAAACAAACTCCTAATTCATTGATTTTCTGCTTCCTGATCACGTGACGTGTGACATACACGGAGGAAGATCCACTTTAGACACGTGATGTTTGTTCTCACGGTGCGAGGGCTCGTTCTGACGCCCGCCCCGTAAAAAAATGCAAATGACGACAAAAGTCGTCAACGGCAGTGAATGAGTTAAGAATTCCTTCTGCAAAATGTAACGCTACCAACAGTAACAGCAGGATATTCCTGACTGAATGGTGTGTTTTGATGTTTTTTGGACGTTTTTAAAGATGCAGGAGAAGCCATGAACTAAAAATCTTGGCATAGAGGAACAAGCAAGATTCACTGCTTCTAAATTTAAATCATAAATGAAAAACAGAAAAGAAGAGACTGTATTGGTTGGAGATCAGATCCTTGGGGGACTGAAAAACATTTTAAACCAATGGAAATAAGTTTTAAACTGAATCTACAAGCAGCTGAAGCTGAAACATTTGGGTTTTTCTGTTAGAGTGAGACTCAGCCAGACTCCTGAAGCATCAACAGTTATCTCATCTAAACAACAGCCACTTAACCTCTGACACGGCGCCTCGCGAGAAAACACAAGCACTGACACAACAACTGGACATCTTTGCTCTGGAACACAAACTCTTCACTGGATTTCTGTTTACTTTAGAAGCTCAGAAACGTAAATCAGCTGGAACTCTGTCGACCTCCAAGAGTCCTCTTAGCTTTGTATTTGATTTTTCTGCACGTAGAATCAGCTGAATCTTTTCCATGACCTCCACCATTACAATCAGATCCAATCAGAAGAACTGATAAGTAGATTTCCCAATTTAAAATAGTTAGGAGCTTCAACTTTAGGCCTGGGAAGCATGGTTGAAGCATTAAACAGATGCTAAGATTTCAGTTTTATTTAACTGTTTTGTGCTTATTTTGGAACAAACACCACTCCATTTAACTTTTTCAGCATCTCCACCTTTTTTAAAAACTGCCCTTCTCATCTCCTGCTGAACTCAGATCACATTTCTGTTTGTTTTCATGGCGCTGTTCACAGTGAGCAGGGTCAAAGGTCAATGAGGGGGGAGCACTGAGGATGGAGGGTGTTGCACAGGGGAATCAGGGCCACCGGGAGAGACTGAGAAAGCAAAACAAGCTTCAGAGCAGGAACAGGGTGCAGCAGAGGCTTGAAACCTGAAAGCCATTTGCTTGTCCTGTTTCTGCACGACTTCAACGTAAAAACAACCTGACTATCAGTTGATGAGTGGGCCGAGTTAAACAGAAACAGTTCCACTTTAAATGTTCAAAGAAGGCTAAAAAAACTATCCACATAATCAAGACATTATACTGAAAACACCAACATTTTAGGAATCTAGAATAACATTAACCATGCTTTATCTGACTGAAACATTAATCATGACTAATTTGAAAAGCATTTTAAAGGCTTACGTTAAAATTATTTGTATTCTTTTTCATTTCAGTTCAGTCTCAAGCATCAACATGACACACAACAATGGTTCTGAATCACCATCAAATAAACGACGTGGTAGATAAAAAATTGCTATAATAATAAAACAATTATAAAAAGAAGCAATGATGGCCCAGGACTTCATTGGTTATACTTCTTCATTCAATACAAAAAACGAATGAATGCACGTGGGTTTCTGGATTAGCCAACATAAACATAAGTCCATCCATCCCTCTCCCCAGCCACTTGGGCCAGCTCCTCTGGGGGAATCCCAAGGTGTTCCCTGGCCACAGAAGAGACATAAGGTGCGTTTCCTTTTTTGGAACTTCAGGGTAAGTCTGTGAATGTGAAATATATGCACAAAGTTAATATCAAAGGTATTCCTGACCCTGATGTGACGTGAAAACACAACCTTCTGATCTGGAGTCAGACGCGCTACCGTTGCGCCACAGAGTCAGTGGGATAGTGATCCAAAAAATAGGAATCTCGGACTTTGAAACAATAACTAAAACAAACTTTTATTGACTTACCGTACATAAAAAACAGTCAAGTAAAACTCGTATATTACAGGATGCACAAAGGTAGAAGTCTGGGACGACTGAGTGACTACATTAAATGTCGGCTTCCTCGACCTCAGATTTCAACCAGTTGGCTAGTATAGGGTTACTGCTACCCTTTCCACAATTGTACAGATGTGATCAAACAGCAACTTAAAACTGTTTGTAGTAAAGACATGCACAAAGTTAAATTCAAAGGTATTCCTGACCCTGATGTGACTCGAACACACAACCTTCTGATCTGGAGTCAGACGCGCTACCATTGCGCCACAGAGTCAGTCTGCTAGGGATCCAAAATATAGGAATCTCGGACATTTAAACAATAACTAAAACAAACTTATTGACTTAAATAAAAAACATTCAAGTAAAACTCGTATTATACAGGATGCACAAAGGTAGAAGTCTGGGACGACTGAGTGACTACATTAAATGTCGGCTTCCTCGACCTCAGATTTCAACCAGTTGGCTAGTATAGGGTTACTGCTACCCTTTCCACAATTGTACAGATGTGATCAAACAGCAACTTAAAACTGTTTGTAGTAAAGACATGCACAAAGTTAAATTCAAAGGTATTCCTGACCCTGATGTGACTCGAACACACAACCTTCTGATCTGGAGTCAGACGCGCTACCATTGCGCCACAGAGTCAGTCGGCTAGGGATCCAAAATATAGGAATCTCGGACATTTAAACAATAACTAAAACAAACTTATTGACTTAAATAAAAAACATTCAAGTAAAACTCGTATTATACAGGATGCACAAAGGTAGAAGTCTGGGACGACTGAGTGACTACATTAAATGTCGGCTTCCTCGACCTCAGATTTCAACCAGTTGGCTAGTATAGGGTTACTGCTACCCTTTCCACAATTGTACAGATGTGCTCAAACAGCAAATTAAAACCTGCTGGTAGTAAAGACATGCACAAAGTTAATTTTACAGAGTCAGTTGGCTAGTGATACAAAAAATAGGGATATTGGACTTTAAACATTAAAGTAGCTCTCCAGAGTATTCTTTTATCTGATGGCACCATCTAGTGGCTGACAAACGTATCACACCAATAGTTGATGGACTTGATCATTTAAGATGGCGACTGCACGTTACTTGTTTATGAATGTGCTTCTGTAGTCAACAAACAGAGCTAAAACACTTTCTTTTACAAACTTATTCTCATGCCATGTTTTCATATATTTATATTTTAAAGACTTACTTGTCCGTGAAAAATTCATCAACGCTGCATCAGCCGAGGTGCTTCCTTAAATTTGAAGCTCGTAAGCGGCAGTCTAACACTATTGGTTAGTTATGGTTGCTGCTCAGTTTCCTATTGCAGGGATTTTACGGGGGAGGGGGTGGACTTAGGAAAGAAAAAAAAGACGTATCGCTTACATTATATCACACTACATGATAAGACAATCACTTTTATGGATTTCTGAAAAATCATACTTAATTCCTGAAAGGGAAAACTCCAGATTGCTGCTTTAACTAAAACAAACCTTTATTGACTTACGTAAAAAACAGTCAAGTGAAACTAGTATTATATATGAAGCACAAAGGCAGAAGTCTGGGATGACTGAGTGACTACATTAAAGGGGTCATCACCTATAATACCGTGGATATCTACATCTTATTATAGTCTTTTAGACCATTAAAATAAATTGTATTGGAATTTTTTTTTTAAAATGTGCTTTTTTGATCTTTTTCTGTAAAGGGCATATTTTCTCGCGAGATCAAACGCGACATTTCGGATGTCTCGGACGCGCGCGGGACTGAAGAGCGCGTTGATTGGTGGAAGGAAGCAGGAAGCAGGACGCAGCTTCAGCGTCTTGCTCCAAAACAACAAAAGTTATAACTGAACCCGACCTGGCAGTAACCTACGGGATCCAACCGTGTATGTACGAGCCCTCGCCTCGCGCGTAATGGCGCCCTCGCATGTTGTTGAGTTGGGACAAAGCAAGCTAACAGCCAGGCATCGGCTCTTATGCTGTTGTGAAGATGGAATACACAAACTGATCGGAGGTTTGATTCCCATAACACAGATTATAACATGAGTCGTCAACGATAAGACATCATTTATGCGTTTCACGTTATGAAATGAGCTTTGTTGTGCCGGTATGTTCACTGCTGGTTCATATTTGTTTATATTCGACCTTTGTGTCGGCATATAAGGCCAGAACTCAAGTTCTCGTTTTGGAATGCGCGTGCTCGTGGGGTGCATGTGAGCTAGTTGAAGAAGGCAAGATTAAACAAACGCGTCAATGTTAAGTATCGGCTTCTCTGCCAGTGAAAAATAATTAGGAAGCCATTATAGACATTTTTTCAAGTGGAAAAGTAAGAATTTCAAGTGATGACTCCTTTAAATGTCGGCTTCTACCTTAGATTTTAACCAGTTGACTTTTAATAAGGTAACTGTTACCTTTTCCACAATTGTACAGATGTGCTCAAACAGTAACTTAAAACCTGCTGGTAGTAAAGACATGCACAAAGTTAATTTCAAAAGTATTCCTGACCCTGATGTGACTCGAACACACAACCTTCTGATCTGGAGTCAGACGCGCTCCCGTTGCGCCACAGAGTCAGTCGGCTAGTGATTAAAAAAATAGGAATCTCGGACTTTTAAACAATAACTAAAACAAACTTATTGCCTTACATAAAAAACAGTCAAGTAAAACGCGTATTATACAGGATGCACCAAGGCAGAAATCTGGGAAGACTGAGTGACTACATTAAACGTCGGCTTCCTCGACCTCAGATTTCAACCAGTTGGCTAGTATAGGGTTACTGCTACCCTTTCCACAATTGTACAGATGTGCTCAAACAGCAACTTAAAACCTGCTGGTAGTAAAGACATGCACAAAGTTAAATTCAAAGGTATTCCTGACCCTGATGTGACCCGAACATACAACCTTCTGATCTGGAGTCAGACGCGCTACCATTGCGCCACAGAGTCGGCTGGGTAGTGATCCAAAATATAGGAATCTCGGACATTTAAACAATAACTAAAACAAACTTATTGACTTAAATAAAAAACAGTCAAGTAAAACTCGTATTATACAGGATGCACAAAGGTAGAAGTCTGGGACGACTGAGTGACTACATTAAACGTCGGATTCCTCGACCTCAGATTTCAACCAGTTGGCTAGTATAGGGTTACTGCTACTCTTTCCACAATTGTACAGATGTGCTCAAACAGCAACTTAAAACCTGTTGGTAGTAAAGACATGCACAAAGTTAATTTCAAAGGTTTTCCTGACCCTGATGTAACTCGAACACACAACCTTCTGATCTGGAGTCAGACGCGCTACCATTGCGCCACAGAGTCAGTCGGCTAGTGATTAAAAAAATAGGAATCTCGGACTTTTAAACAATAACTAAAACAAACTTATTGACTTAAATAAAAAACAGTCAAGTAAAACTCGTATTATACAGGATGCACAAAGGTAGAAGTCTGGGACGACTGAGTGACTACATTAAACGTCGGCTTCCTCGACCTCAGATTTCAACCAGTTGGCTAGTATAGGGTTACTGCTACTCTTTCCACAATTGTACAGATGTGCTCAAACAGCAACTTAAAACCTGTTGGTAGTAAAGACATGCACAAAGTTAATTTCAAAGGTTTTCCTGACCGTGATGTAACTCGAACACACAACCTTCTGATCTGGAGTCAGACGCGCTACCGTTGCGCCACAGAGTCAGTCGGCTAGTGATTAAAAAAATAGGAATCTCGGACTTTTAAACAATAACTAAAACAAACTTATTGACTTAAATAAAAAACAGTCAAGTAAAACTCGTATTATACAGGATGCACAAAGGTAGAAGTCTGGGACGACTGAGTGACTACATTAAACGTCGGCTTCCTCGACCTCAGATTTCAACCAGTTGGCTAGTATAGGGTTACTGCCAGGGTGCGAATTACACAGAGGCTTCCGGGGGAGCCCAGTTAGACGGTGTGTTTGGGGGGGGGTGTTAATAAATTATTGCTTTATAAAGTTACAAACGTGTAGTGGGATAAATCTACCTACATTTTCCTTTTCAAGCACTTGTTTTATGTAACTATTTTCAAAATTCATAATAAAAAAGAAGAAAGTGGCCTTATTTGACCTAAATGTTTCACAAATTATCACCTGGAATTGATGGATTCTGTTGGTAATGTAGAATAATCTAATCCAGGTCTGAAGAATCTAGATGTTGTAGTTTTTACACTAGACCAGACCTAAGGTGGGTCAGATGCAATAAAGTTTGTTTTTTATACTGTCACAAATCAAATAAAGGTTTAAACAATCACAAACTGTTCTTTAAGGACTCTGCTATCAGTCTAATATAATCTAGTTAAGCTCTGAATAATCTAAGTGTTGTAGTTTTTAGCAGAGCCAGTTCTAATGTGGTCTACAGGTGAAACTCAGAAATGAGAATCTGGTGTAAAAGTCCACTTATGTCAGTAATCCAGCTCAGACTGAGAGACCATCTAAAGGCTCAGGAACCCTCTGCAGGTGTTCTGGACTCATCAGCTGATTAGAGTGTGACACTTTGAGTCTAGAATATTGAACCTTTTCACTATATTTTAATTGAGATTCTGAATGTGGGGTTTTCATCAGCTGTAGCCATAATCATCACAATTATAACAAATAAAGGCTGAAATATCTGGA